>VXBP01003498.1:0-35079 GCA_013400115.1 Rhinopomastus cyanomelas | reverse complement strand
CCCTCAGTTTAAGAGGGATGTTGAGGTACTGGAACGAGTCCAGAGAAGGGTAACTTGAATGGTTAAGGTGCTGGAAGATAAGCCCTATGGGGAGAGGCTGAGGGAGCTGTGTTTGTTTTATCTGGAAAACAGGAATCTCAGGGGTGATTTTATTGCTGTCTATAACTATCTGAAAGGTGGTTGTAGTCAGACAAGGGTTGGTCTTTTCTCCCTTGCCACTGGAGACAGGACAAGAGGTCACAGTCTTAAACTCCATCAAGGGAGGTTTAGACTTAGCAGTTGTGTATTATTGTGTTTTGAGATATTTGAGTGTTATTTGTGTTCACTAGTTCAAAAAGAGAACATTGTTCCTGATGGTAAAGAGGAGGCATACTTCATGTAGAGCTCTTATTTTTTGTTTGTTTGACTCTATCTTCTAAGTTGTCTTCTAAGACAATAAAGGATAGAAATCAAAAGATGAATGGTCTGTAGATTCCTAGTCATGTGAAAACATCCTTAACAAAATCATTTTGGAAAAACAAGTGCTATAATTCTATGGAACTCAGTCTTGAAGAGTGCAAGCACAGCATAAAATGAAAAATTTTGAAAAATAAAGATGAACACTGTGAAAAGCATACTTATAAAATGATTAAGCTATAGCTTTAACTTTCCTCTCCTTTGTGTGTATAAGAATTTAAAACCAGGGAGACACTCAGTAAAAAGGCCAACACAGTCACAAAGGGTGAATTATTTTTTGTGTGAAGTGAGTGAAGACCAGCAACTGTTTAGCAAGCCTAAATGTACAAAAGCCCTCCATTGTAGTAAAAGGATGTCGACCAGGGAGTAGCTTGCTATAGATTACAGGAAAAAAAAGGGACAAAATATTTCTGTGATTACCTGACCTTATGAATTTGTGGTTTTATTTGAAGGGAATTAACAGAAGAAATAAAAGCATACAACAAAAATTAAAAGGATTTACTCTTGCATACATTTCACAGAATGGAGAGTTGTAATCTCATTTCTGAAAACCCTTGATTCTACAAACCATAGGAAAATATTTCCAGAGTTCAAGACAGAATAATGAATCTTTATATAATGTTTATAAAATCTGTGCTCTTGTTGTTCATCTTTAAATGTAGGAATTAACTTTGATTACATTTCACTTTATTATTCTTGGCAAATCTAAAGGTCTAGTAGTTTGGAAAATTGTTATTACTGGAAAATGAATAAAGAATTAAAAGAAGAAAAAATAAGACAAAAACTTCAAATGAGAAGATAATGAACCTGGGCTTTTTTAGCATTGAGCAGACAAGGAAAGGGGAAGGGGTGAATCCTGCAGCACCTAAGCAGAGGCTATAGAGAAGGTAAGACAGATTCTTCTCAGAGCTGCAGCCTGTGCCATTTTTTGCAAAACAAGGAACACTAACTGGACATAAAGAAGTTTATTAAAGTGAGAGTGGTTCAGCATTCTCAGAGGAACAGTTTACCTACAGAAATTATAGGATTACTCTTTATGGAAACTTTTTCTGAGCAACTTGATACAGCCTTGATTTGCCTACAAGTCTGGCCTGTATCATTTTCAGATGGATCTTCCTTTTCTTCCCTCTTAAATCTTTCTATGAGTCTGTGAATATCTTCAAACACTGTCATTTTTCAGCATTTGCAGAGTTTGATTGTTTAAAAACAAGATTTTAAAGTAATAAAAATGTAAATATTCGTTTGCTTAACCCCAAACATACTAATTATGCTTTGCCACCACACAATTCACAAAACTTCTATCTTACTATTACATTTCAGTGCAGAAGGCTATTTTATCTGGATGCTGCTATTTGAGTCTTACAAGAACTATGTCTTCAAACAGTACCCTTTTGCTACAAAACCTCTTTTTTACTACAGGTCATTGTGTGATATGGTGATATGTTCAACTGAGTTCTCAAAAGTCAAGAAACACAGTAACAGAGCCTGCATAATAGAAATATTTCATTCACGAGACATAAATTCCATGGGAGGTGCTGTGCACCTCCGTTTGGCCCTACAACACAGGCAACCAAGGAAACAGCATTCTCACTGTCAACCCTCAAGTGATTTAGTGTAATATATTCATTTATAAATGTATGTTACATTTTATAAATATTTATTTATATAAGTCTGTTACATCCCCATGAATAAGGATACAGCTAAGATCTATTGAATAAACTTATAGAGGTTTAGATATAGAGTTTTAAAGACTAAAAATATAATCTGGTTTACATGAATTGACATTTATTGAAAAGCACTGAAATACCTTGGTTTTTTTAAAGAATTTAACTAAAAACATTCATTCTATTCAAAATTTCAAAAAACAAGGATTAATTCAAAATGTCGCCAAGTTTCATAAGTAGATGTTTATGACAAAGTATTATATTTAAATATTCATGGTCAGGTCCTGTCTCAAGTACATAATCAATGTTTTCCTGCTTGTGAAAGACTTTTCACTCTATTTTCTTTTTTTTTAAGTTATTCTGTCACAATCTGAAACAAGATTCAACTTTGTCATGGACCATCCATGGACAGAACAGCAGTAATAGTTATAACATCCACAATTCTTAAACTTCCATTTGCTCTAAAGTTCCTGGTTTTATGTACATACTCTTCCTTAATGCATTTTCAACTTTCTATATTTCTTCCCATCATTATTCTAGTGCAATTTAAGAGCATAAAATAAGGTGTTGATAATCCTGTGACTGTAAATAAAACATGCTCTCCTGTTCTCATTACTATAGTCTCCTGTAGCATTCTTTCTTAGGAAGATAATTGTAGCTACCTTATTTTAGTCAGTTTTTTTGATAGTTCCTGTGACATAATTTTAGGGGTACACATGTCTGTGGAATTAAAGAACACATCTTCAAGAAATCCTTGAGCAGTGTCACTGTGGCATTTCAATATCATGCTTTCTCTCTCTGAATCCAGTCCCTACAGGTACAGGTCCTGTGTTTACCACTGTCATCATTGCCCATACAACAGTTTAGCTATGAAAGCTAGAGAAATCTCAGTGTAGGCAAAGATTTGCAAAGGGAAGACAGATAAGCTCTGAAGTCTTCTCCCCTTACAAAGCCTTGGCTAGCCAAGAAGTATGTAGAAAAATAAAATCAGGGTGCACATAGGAAAACTTGACAGGTTTTTTCTGTGTGGCTTTTCTTCTTTGTTATCAAGAATATACCTAGAGGAAAGACAAGCATGAACTACAGAACCTGGTAGAAATGTTTTTGAGATCAAATTCAAGCCTTGAGACAGTCACTGGAAGCAGGGTTTCTATATGAGAATTAGAAGAGGCAGAACTTAATCTTATCTAAACAGAAGGAAGTAGGGTAGGTGATGATGATTATATTATTCATTGACTCAGTTATTCTCTATCTGTGACATGATTTCTATAAATGGGGACACAGTACAGAAATACTATCAATAGAGTTACATTCACCATTCTATCTGATCTTCCTCAGAAATTATAGGACACATTCTTCATCTCACCATACTTAGGGAATTGCTTAAAACTAAAAGGCACAGAAATTACAAGGTCAGATTTTGAACCCTTAAAATTTTAGTGAAAAATGAGTGTGTGTATATATATATATGTATTTTTATTAAAAAAAAAACACAAAAAATCCTGCAGATTTTAAAGTTTTTATATCAATCATGTCCCAATGCAATTAAGTCTTTTTAAAATTCTTAGTGTTAGAGGAGACATTACTAAAAGGGAAATAACTACCACAGGGTGGAGAGGAGTTGTTTGATAAACTTAATCCTCAGTGAATATAATTAACTAGAAGTAAGCACTGGTCTCAGAAGGTGATGAGTCACAGGATTTTGTAAGGTATTTGTCTGGAAAAAAACACTACCTATCTAGAGCCTAAATAAATCACTATACATCAATGCCATGTGTGACCCTAAGTATTATCAGTTAGTATTAAGATATATTCATAGAATTTCTGATTATTTAGATGGCTGAAAATTAATTTGTTTATATCAAATCTACTCCATTTTACACATATTACAATGAGACTATCTAATCCTGAATAGAACTTAACAATTCCCAATTGCATTGAAGGAAATAAAACCTGAGGCTTCTGAGCCCTCAGAGGAATGGGCACAAACACTAGTAAGATATTTTTCCCCACTTGCAATCTAAATTCATTACAAAAAAGATTTTTCTATCCTCTTGAAAGGACAATCTAAAAGAAAGGAAATCTAATTTTCATCTCATTAATTTTAGCCAGTTACTTAGTCTTATAAAAATTCTTTTATCGACTACTTTTAGAAGGAAAACGATAAAGAAAACTATATTAAACTGGGAATTAGAGTTTGACATTGTTGTTTGTGAAAGTCTTTTTAGTTTTTTATGTTTTCCATTCTTTGCACATTCTGCTTTGCCTCTCATCATTAAACCTATATACCTATATCTATATATATCTATATACCATTATCTATACATATCTATGTATATAGATATATCTACATATCTCTATATATATCTATACATATCTAGAATTTGTTCTATACCTACCTTTTCACTTTCTATAGGTGAAACATTTTTATCTCTGTAAGTAATATGTCACATATAAATACAGACACATTCACAGAAATAAACGATATTCCTATGACTCCTACAATGTAAGTGCTCTCTTCCAGCCTTCCCCCTTCAAATTTACATTTCTGATCATACTGTATGTTTGGCACTGAATTAAGATCTTCCCTATGTTGCACCTTATTTTCTACTACCACAACTAGAAAAATAAACTGTTTTCAGTTGTATGCATACATTATTTTGACAAAAGTAGTCATAGCTTGTTCTCTGTCAAGACTTTTAAAAAATTCTCTGCAAGGGTGGCATTATTTCAAGACCTAAATAAGAAGGGAAAAGATATCAGGATAAACAGCATGTTTGCCTGGGGTGAGAGCTACAGTTATAGATTAAAGGAATTACAAAACCCAGCTTTTCTCTGCAAGATTAATTGAGCAGGTGTCTCTGCAGCAGAGTGTTCAAAGAAAAGCACTAGCTTAGCAGAAGTGTAGAAATGCTGTTCTAGGGCTGCTCAATAGCTGCTAAAATTTGTGCTTTGTTGTGAGACTCTTGGAGTCTCTTGTAGGATGCTGGTTCTTGTTCCCCTTTCTGCCGCACCCAACAAGAGCTTAATCTTGGGCATTACTCCTTTTGTCTGTATACAGATAGGCACCATGAGAATTCAACTGTCACAAAGGGTAAAATTGTGCAATGTTCAGCTTTGCACTTAGGGGCCATCTTTTCCTTGAAAGAAAGAAACAAGTACATTAGAAGGGACCTCTGGAAGTCAATATCACATCTACCTGATGAAAATGCAGCCAAGTGAGACCAGGTTGCTCAGCTCTGGGCTACCTCCAGCCCCATGTTTGAAAATCTGCAATGCTGTAAAATCCACAGGCTCTCTTGGAAACTGTGACAGTCTGGTTAATCTCTCAACGAAAAAGCCTTTCCTAGTCTCTAACTGTTTAAGCTTGGTTTGCTGCTTCTCATCTTTTGACTAAGCAAAATTAAGACTGTGTCTGTGTCTTCACTATGTCACTCCCCACTATTAGGTAGTTCCAGATGTTGGCAAGACCTCTTTTTTTAAGACTGAGAAAACTCAGATCTCACAACGTCCCCCATGTGCCCCAACCTGAATATTATGGGATGCCATATAACAAGTCAAAATGATGGTGTCTTTGTCCCTACTATGGTTCATGTACTCTGACACCACTACAGATTGTGAAGTTATAATCCCCTCATTAACAACTGACCGCAGGTGAGAAGAAAACTGTGAAAAACTTAAATTTTAAGAGGATACTTTAGCTTGGTGCAGCTTGGTTAGAAACATTCCTTGTTTCTAACTTCCAGTGTTAAACATCAGCAATTCCCCCAATGCAGTGCTGCTGAAGCAAAGATCATCCCTAACCCAGACTAGGCCAGGATCAATCCTTCCTGCAGGAAAATCAAAATTATTACTATTGAGACCATTTGCTGTCTATTAACAGCTATTTGTTGCAGATGGAACCCAACTGAAATTGAAGAGCCTAGGTATTTGAGAAAGAATTTGGAGTTATCTGAGGCTGATGTCATGTACAGCCAATCTAATGACTATTTACTCTGCTGTCATCTGTGCCTGCTCACTCCTGCTGTTTCAGTTCACTAATCTAGTGGAGACTGTCCATGTTGAAATGGCCACTAGTGATGCATGCAGGGAAAGGGGTGGCAACACGTAGAAAAGGCTGTATGAGGGCCAGGGGAAAATGTGGCACAGCAGCCAACAGTTACCTACAGCACAACAGC
The DNA here is from genome assembly GCA_013400115.1 of Rhinopomastus cyanomelas. Taxonomy (NCBI): domain Eukaryota; kingdom Metazoa; phylum Chordata; class Aves; order Bucerotiformes; family Rhinopomastidae; genus Rhinopomastus; species Rhinopomastus cyanomelas. Next base: position 28,781 of record VXBP01003498.1, on the reverse strand, counting down.
AGCTGACTCCTGGTTTTCATGTGTGTTGATGTACACTGCATGCTTTGAAGCAGGAAGAGATCCTTGCCTTGCCCTTAAAAAAATCATAAAACCTTCCTTTAAGCAGTGAATAAGTTGTTCTCCTGTAAGTTGCTGGAACTTGCAAAATGTTTTGGAATCTTTTGTAATTACTTACATTAGTACGTTACATAGGGAGAAAAACACTCATGACAGAGCTCTGAAGTGGGTCCAGTAATCTCTTCTGATTTCAGTTCTATGCCTTTTAAAAATATGACCTTCCCTGAATTAAATGCTTTACCTTAAAATAACATTACAAATCTATGCATCTTGTGTATGTGTATAGGTTTGCAAAGTAATTTGAAAAAAATAACCAGACATATATTTTGCTATACAGAAAGGGAAATGTTAGAAATTATCTTGATTTTACAAATAGGCCAAGTTCTGATTAACTCAACCAGATATAAAACGAAGAGCTTGAGGGACAGTACATTCAAGCTTAAAGGAAGAAGGGCATCTCAGACAATACCTTGGGATAAGTTTGATGTGACTATTCTTTTCTTGTTCATTTATATCTGAGTTAAACCAGGCTCATCAAAATGCCAGCTTAAATTGTAGGGGGCATATTGCTGCACTGAGGAGCAGCTGGAGCAGAATGGCATGAATGATTTACACGGCTGTGTAAGCCGTGTAAATAGAGCTTCAAGTTCACACTACGGTCACCTGGTCTTAATAGCCTGGCCTCAAATCACTAGACTGATGTAATGGAAATATCCTGCAATGGTCTGCAAACATGGTTCACTCCTTTCCTTTCTCTCCAAAGACATTAATCTGCAATCTTAAGAGCTGTACCACTCATTCTTCTGCTTTACTTCCAACTAGTCAAAATACACAAATATTTTTTCAAATTTTGCTATCTGTTGTTTGTCCCTCACATATGCTTATGGTGTAACCATTTCTCCATTATTACAGTAACAAAGGGCTTGATAGTCTCTGACATCTTTAACCCCAGACTATACTTGCAAAACACAACATTGCCTCAATTCTGAAGTAAACACCAGACTGGTAGTTTGGTAGTTACATACATAAATAATTTGAGGGAGTTTAAACTAGTTTAAAAAATTCAACAGAGCTGTCTTGGGACCTAGGCTAGTTAGTCATCTACTGGATTTTTTTTAATCTCAACATAGTTGGGAAATGCATAGAAGGGAAAAAAGGGAAAGTAAATCTCAGCGAGATGGTGGTGAAAGATTTGAGAGTTATTATTGTTTTCCTCTGTTGATGGCTTATGGAATTGTCCACACTCAAATCACAGGGAAGGAATTTAGAAGTGAGGGTTAACAAATACATTCTAATTAATACTAGCCTCTTGCAGATTCCTGGAATAAAATTGATGTTCTGGGTCATGTTAATTTTGGAGTGGCTGCCTAGAGGCTCACAATTAGAAAATACACTTTCATTGTAGACAACCTGTTAGCCTTCATTTTAGTTACACCTTATAATTGACCTCTTAAGTGGAACAAATTTCACTATACAGTATTACTTTTGTTAAAAAACAACAGATTAAAATTTTCAAGAGTGCATTTGGTCTAGTTCATGACTAATAAATTCTTGAGAGTGTATCATTGAAGTAAACTTCTGCACATGCTGACTTCTTAAAAGTGCAGATGACCTTTAATATGAGATTTCAGTAAATTGAACTTTAAAACCAAACAAAAATCCAAATCCTTTTAGCTATCTCTTCATTATTGTGCATACTTATACATACTTCAAAACTAATATCAGAACAAAATGAGGTAGAGCTGGAAACAAGTGATCCATAAATAAATGGTATTATAAATGTTGTACAAAAAAGGTGAACTTCTATGGACAAATGTGAGGCAAATTTTCCTCATATCAGTTCTTTCAAGGCAATAGGTATATAGATCTAATGCTGAACACCTTGCACTGATGTGGCAATTTCTTCCACCACAAATCCAGCCATTAAGGTTACAGCTCTGAGATCCATGAAAAGGACCACATTAGGTTCTAAAATAGATAGCATTTTTAAAGTGTATTTTAAACTTTCCTTTCCTGTATCGTAGTGACCCCCTCCAAGTTTTGTTTTTCCTGAGATCTTTGGAGAGTTATTGTCAGGTCTGAACACAAGTGTCTGTAGGAAAACACCTGCAGTTGATTGAATAACTCTGAAATCTATCACAGCTCAGGTACAATTCTAAACATTTCCTTAATTAAAGAGAATAATAAAATAATATTGCTACCATACAATATGTAACTGTGATTTAGCTGATTTTGTTATGAAATAATGTTGAAGGATTTTGCTTTACACATGAGACAAATAAAAGTAATAAGATATACAAATACAGATGTAATGGTACTCTGTTTCAAACATTAAAGAAAAATAATTTCCTTAAAGTTGAGTTATGTGGAACAAAATCAACATTTTTAGGATCTAAAACCCAAATGCTACAAGGATGAGAGTGTCTGTTTTGACTGAGACATTTCTAGGTAGCAGTAGTGTTAAAGTAAACAAGTTGCTTCTCTGGGTTTCATGATACAATTAGATAACCTGATTCTTTATATATCAGCCAGAAAACAAATACATCAATCTGTCTGGAAATACTTAGGAAAGAGGAAGCAGGTGTGTAATGGCCAACAACAATTTTTTATGAAGTAAATATGTCAACATAGTCAGATGTCTTCTGACAGACTTTCAGAGGATGATCAGAGGGCTGGAGCACCTCTCTTATGAGGACAGAATGAAAGAGCTGGGGCTGTTCAGTCTGGAGAAGAGGAGGCTCTGAGGTGACCTTATTGTGGCCTTCTAGTATCTGAAGGGGGCCTACAAAAAGGCTGGGGAGGGGCTTTTTAGGATGTTAGATAGCAAAAGGACTAGGGGGAATGGATCAAAGCTGGAGATGGGTAGATTTAGAGTGGATGTGAGGAGGAAGCTCTTCATCATGAGAGTGGTGAGAGCCTGGAATGGGTTGCCCAGGTAGGTGGGCCCCATCCCTGGAGGTGTTTAAGGCCAGGCTGGATGAGGCTCTGGCCAGCCTGATGTAGGGTGGGGTGTCCCTGCCCATGGCAGGGGAGTTGGAACTGGATGATCCTGTGGTCCCTTCTAACCCAGACTGACTGTATAACTTGGTCTAGGCGATCGCGGATTGGACTAGATGATCTTTTGAGGTCCCTTCCAATCTCTTATGATTCTATGAATACAATAAATTTTTTTCTAAACTCTTTCAGATTACTTTCTTCTGGAAAACTAAGTAAAAGCATTAGAAGGTGGATACAAGCTATCTGGAGAACTGTACTGCATAATATCCGACCTACTAAGGCACTAGGCACTAACAGATAAAGTGATGAGAAAAGAGTTTTGTAGGAAAGAGGCAGATTTCTTGTAGTGGTGAGCAATGGCAATAATCAAGAGGTCTTGAAAATGTGATCTATAAGAGAAAGCAGAATTAATTTCTGTTGTTCCACATTAAGGGGAAGAGGGTGGTTAATAAGGCAACAGATTTCAAGCATGTGAAGAAAACAAAAAATATGACTGCAGAGAGGGAAAGGATTATTTCTTCTTCATGACCACGATAAGCAGGACAGAAACTAATCTTGCTGCATATTGCAGCAAGATTTAGTTTAGATATAAAGGGAAAAAACAGTAAGAGGTATAGTGAAGCACTGGGATGAACTGCCCAGTATTTTGACTACCAGATATCTTTATAAAGAGTCTAGAAAACCATTAATTAGAAGTGACAAAAGGTATATTTAATCTGGCCTTGAACAGAGGTGTGGACTAGATAAAACAGTGAAATTTTAAAACTGTTGATTCTGTACTTTGATTACTTGGTTGAAGTTTATTATCTTGCCTACTAAGTGTTAAATTAATACTGCATTTAATTCAGCCACACAGGTTAAACTTGGTTTAGATTTTACTAAAACACTCTTTGGTTTCTTTGTTTATTTTTTAGTTTGTAATGTTAGTCTAGACAAAGTGTATGGTTTTATGTCTGCTTGCTACATCTTTTTGATTTCTCTCTACTCTCCATAAAAATTCATTCTGCATGATCATAAACTGGTTCCAGGATAGAAGTCAGAGAGCAGTGGTCAATGGGACAGAGTCTAGTTGGAGGCCTGTATCTTGTGGGGTGTCCCAGGGATCAGTGCTGGGACCAGTCCTGTTCAATCTATTCATTGATGANAAGCCAAGTCACAGTTTGAATCGAATCTAGCCAAGGATGTCAAAGGGAACACCAAGAATTTCTACAGGTCTATGAATGGTAAAAAGAAATCTAGGGAAGGTGTGGGCCCCCTCAGAAAGGAAACAGCTGATGTGGTTACAAGTGACATGGAAAAGGCTGAGGTTCTCAATGACTTCTTTACCTCAGGCTTCACTGCAAAGGCCTCCAGCCACACTCCTGGAGTCATGGAAAATATCGGCATGGACTGCAAGGAAGAACTGCCCATCATAAGTGAAGATCAGGTTTGTGATCACCTGAAGAAACTGAAAGTGTTCAAGTCCATGGGACCCAACAGGATACACCCACAGGTACTGAGAAAACTGGCAAATGAGGTTGCTAGGCCCCTCTCTATTATATTCCAAAAGTCATGGCGGTCTGGTGAAGTCCCCACTGACTGGAAAAGGGGAAACATAAATCCTATTTTCAAAAAGGGTAGGAACAAGGAGCCAGGGAACTACAGGCCAGTCAGTCTCACCTCTGTGCCCAGTAAGATCATGGAGCAGATCCTCCTGAAGGCACTACTGAGACAGGAGGATAGTGAAGAGGTGATTGTGTGCAATCAGTGTGGCTTCACCAAGGGAAACAAACCTGGTGGCCTTCTGTGAGCAGGTCACAACATTAATGGATGAGGGGTGAGTGACTGATGTCACTGTCCTGAATCACATTCTGGTCTCCAAGCTGGTGGAGCATGGCTTTGATGTGTGGACCACGAGATGTGTAAAGAACTGGCCTGATGGCCACAACCAGAGAGTGGTCCAAGTGGTGTCCCTCAGGGATCGGTCCTGGGACCAGTCTTGTTCAACATCTTTGTCGGGGACATGGACAAAGGCATTGATTGCACCCTCAGCAAGTTTGCTGCCGACACCAAGATAATTAGAAAAATCAAATTAGAAAAAGCAGGATCTATGGGGGAAGGAAGAGAAGTAAGTTTGAATTAAATAATATCATTATTGGAATTTGGTTTCCTTTAATCACTACTTCAGATTTGCCCTATATAGCATCTGCATTAAAACTGTTTGGCTTTAGTTTGTTGTCTCAGTGGAAACAAGTTTCGTGCAAAAAGAGGTTTTCCATCATTCAGATAGGGCAGTAGACAAGGAAAGTTAGGTACATTTGAAATGAAAGACATCAGAATGTTCAGAATTTGAGACAGAAATGTTTCTGTAAATGAAGCTTGCTTTCATTCTGCTTCTGAAAGAAATGTTCCCTCCACCCACACTGCCCTTTCCAACACAATTAAATGACCGGGACCAGAGAATTATCTTTGGGCAAAAGGTTTTTACACTCTCATCAGGTGTAATAGGAATGGAACCAGGAAGACTAGTAAAGAACTATAAAAGATTTACACACAACAATACAGTTACAGGAACATTCTGATTTAATAGTGTTTGAATCTGTTAAGGACTGTATTAACTTGAGGAAATCCCTCTGACTCTCACAAAGAAACGCAAAAGTTTATTAGCCTAATTATTCTCATTGTGAATTTTTCTAATAGACATAAATTCTATTTTTCATCAATCATTCATACAAAACCACACAACTTAATTCACTAACCCTTGCACCATAACCAGGACCACAGCATATTTCAATGCCTTCAGTGCCTTTAGCTGATACAGTCAGTTGTTTTCATACCATCTGTATCAAAAATTAAAAAGTAAGCCTTTTCAATGGTCAAATCCTCTCTTATACTGACAGAGAAGTTTGGGGTCACTTTTTCCTATGAAGATGTCATACACAATGCCTGCACAAACTGCACCCAAAATTGTTCTGTGTATTGGGGTTTTTCTCTATATCGCTGCCTATTTCGTCATAATGAATCTTTATTTAATTGTAAGAGAAAGATTTAACACTTATTTCCTTTAGATATCTTTCCTACTATATAATTTCCCCATCTAAAATTTATTTACTGTTTATATGTGCGATGTTATTTGGCATGTCAAGATCTCTGTTTTGTTGATAGCTATTAATTAGTTTTCACTTGAGTGTTTTTCTAGTTGTGATATTATGAGATGTTCAAAATAATTATTGAAAGATTTGGTTATGTATATTTCACTAATTAAGGCACTGTGGGGATTTGTAATTGATTTAATTGAAGTTGAATGAGGTAGCTGATATATGGCTAGCATATAAAATGGAACACATGAGACTGAGAGAGTCTGGGAGATATTTGGAAACAGAATAACTGATTGAGAATTTATCTTTTAAGAGCTGGCTGCTCATAAGTGCTGTTCCAAAAATAAGATGCTTTCCTATTTTTTGGAATAGCTTGTTTAGTTAAGAAATGTTATTCTGTAGAATTGGATTTTAATATATGAACATTTGTTTGTTTATGGACACATGCATGCATTGATATATATAAACACACAAAAGTACACATTCTACAATAATATAGGTTTCTATACATTTGAATATCTTATTCTCTGTTTTTTTCTACAAGTAATTGTATACTTAAATGAACAAACTTACATTCAAACACATATGCCTGGTTTACCCTTTATACATACACAAAATAGGGTAATGAGTGAGATAGCCTGTATTCAGAGAATGACAAATAGATTAAAAGGGCACCTTTTAATCACCTCACTTCAAAGTCTGTAATAAAAAAGCAAAATGGTTTAAGAGAACAAATAGGAGCACAGGCAATGCTGCATGACAAGTATTTCTCAGCCACAGAGGCCAGGTGTTGTGGGTTCAGATTGGACTGTCTCTCTATTAACCCTTCTGACTCCCCAAAATGGGAAGATAAAAAGGAAGAGAGAGACTTAAAGACTGGAAAACTAAAACTGCTTTAATTAAAAAGAGATAATAACAAGATGAACTTAAATAAATATACACAAAGAAGTACAGAACCCAACCACCCCAATGGTAATCATGTCACTATCACCACTGATGTGGCCAGGTGCTGGGGAAGTCCCAGACTGGATTCAGTGGCAGACAGGAACTGGATTAAGGAACGCACAGGCTGGGATCAAAAGCAGAATGGACAGAGTCCTCCTCGGGTGCTGCCCATTGAAAAATAGAGATTAGCTCTTGTAATTCCTGTGGGCAACAACCTAAAAAGGCTGAGCTGCTGGCATTTTTTCGGTATAAACTTGCAAAGTGCAGTGTGTCTGATGAATGTCTGGCAGTCAGACAAGACACAGGAACTGTGTAAAGATCTGGAGGCCTATGTTCTCATGGCAAAGGACTCATGATAAGGCCTGGTGGTGTGTGTACCCATGGCAGAGGGAGCTGCGGTCCTCTCGGAGCCACAGCTGGTGCAGGGTGCGGTGCGGCGGTGGCAGGACTGGCACCTTTTTCGGAAGCTGCAGCCGGCGCGGGCTGGGCCGGCGGTGGAGCAGTGGTCCCCTCCAAGCCGCGGTTCTCACCCTCGCACAACCCTGGGAACGGGGCCACAGCCCCCCAAAAGAGAGAGCAAACAAAGGGCATGCTCCCGTTTTTATAGACTGACCTTCTGGGGCAGGTTCCAGGATAGACCCTTCTGAGGAAGGTTCCTGGGACAGTGTAACCTTGAGGCAGGTCCCCCAGGACAGGCTTTTCTGGGGAAGGGTCCTGGAACCTGTGTAACTGGGGACAGGTCCCCCAGGACAGACCTGTCTGGGGAAGGTTCCAGCGCAGTGTCACCTCCCCCAGGACAGGTAACTGAGGGAAGGGTTCCTCCTGAAAATAACACAACTTTTCATTCTTTCATGAAAGCACATCTGAAAATTCTGGCAATTCTCAAACTTCAACATATTCACTTTATGAATTTATCACTGCCATCTAAAAGAATCCATACGTGTTGCATATAATAAACTTGTGTATCTGACTCTTCTTGTGAGAGAGACCACAGCAAAGGCTTCTCCAGCCAACGTCAGGCCTATAGTCAGAGACCTCACTAAATAGAATAATAGAATCATCCAGGTTGGAAAAGACCCTTGAGATCATGCAGTCCAACTCTACAAAGTTCACATCTAAACCATACTCCCCAACACCACATTGAAAAGACCTTTAGCACATCCAGACATGGTGACTCAACAACCTCCCTGAGCAGCCTGTCCTAATGTCTGACTACTCTTTCTGTGAAAACAATTTCCTGATATCCAGTCTAAGCCTACCTTGTTGCAATTTGAAGCCATTCCCTCTTGTTCTGTTGCTAATCACCTGTGAGAAGAGACCAGCACCAACCCCTCTACAATGTCCTTCAGGAAGCTGTAGAGTCTGATGAGGCCTGCCCTTAGCCTCCTATTTTTCAAGCTAATCAGCCCCAGCTTCTTAAGAATATGATGTCTATGGAATGGTATACTTTGTGGGACAATTCAGGGCCACCTGTCCTGTCCTTATTCCTGCAGATGCAGCTTCTTACTTACTGCAACCCCACGTAGCACACACACTTTAGCAGTGACCTTACACTTTATAGGAGCAAGTATAAGCAAAAGTGCCCCAATACTTTGTAGCAGCTGTAAGCGTCAAGTTCTATCACTTGTAGAAGCAGATGCTGTTTGCAAAAATATGCCATTAACTTCAGAAAGTGCAGTTACTTAGAACAGATTTAGTTGAAAATAAGATCACCAAAAATAATTTATTCTGTTCTGACTTACACAAGGACACCAAGGAAAACACAATATGGATGTACTCCCATCAACCATGGTTGTGTGGGATCAAATGGACACCGACCAAGGCACAGCATGCTGTTGAGGTCCCATCCATTTCTCTCATTTGAGTCACTGAACATTTACATGTCTTTAATAACAGAAAGCAATTCTGTTAGTTACTTCTACTGTCAGAAAAGAAGGGTGTTCAAATTATAACTTCTTATGGCATTTCTAAATGCAGGCAAAGATACATTGGTGGTATATTAGCCATGAGGGAGCTGCCCGCATGCTTCCCATTACAGTTAGTTGGCTATTCTCATCCTCAGGTCATGGGAGATGTGCAGCACAGGCCTGAAAACCATGCTGCACATGCCTGCACCCTCTCAGATTAACTGTTACATGGACTACTAGTTCAATGTACCATTCCCACTGGAATCACTACACTTGGTCTTTTACAGACTTGCTGTCACTGCCTAGAGAAACAAAGACACAGGAAAGTCGGAAAAGTTGAAACAGGCCAGTTGTTTCAGTCCTAAAAATCTGTAAGCCTAGAACAAAGATTGTGGCCTGTTACTAAACATAAATATACAGTATTTCAGGGTTAAATTATTATAAATCAGTAGAGCGAGTATTGATATAATGGATTGTCTTATGATGGAACATGGCTTTGTAGATGAGATAGGGATGCCATCATCTGTATTTTATAGACTAAAAACCGTTTTCACATTCAGGAGTAATGAAATCTACAAAAAGCAATGGAACCACCCTCGCCTACAGTTTGAATTCTTTTTCTTTAAGAAAGATTTATTATTGTAATATATATGTTTCCAAGCATCACACACTGAATATCAAAAATGTTCATGAAATATATAATTGATTTCACACCTTAAAAAGGGCAAAATTTTCAGGGCAACTTGGGAGAAATAATAACACAACAAAAAGGCAGTGAAAGGAAGAGAAAGGGTTTAAAGCTAAATTAATGTATATCACAGAACATCAGGGACTGGAAGGAACCTTGAAAAATCATTAGTCCAATCCCCCTGCCAGAGCAGGACTATCTAGGTTGTGGAGTCTCCTTCACTGGAGACTTTTAAGATCCACTTGGGTGTGTTCCTGTGTGACTTGGTCTAGGGGATCGGACTGGATGATCTTTCGAGGTCCCTTCCAATCCCTAATGATTCTATGATTCATTATCTAGTCCAAGTCACACAGGAACATATCCAGATGGGTTTTAAACTTGTCTACAATGGTTATGCATGTCATGTAACAATAAATACTGAAAGAACAAAAAGGGTCAGATGGGATGTACAAAAAAGGCTAAAAATAATCACATACTATTTTTGATTAATCACACATCTCTCACACTTTCCCATTTTCTCCATGGACCTTTTCCCTGTTTTACCCTCTTTGTCCAGTCCAAAGACAGTGGAATACTCAGATACAGTTCCATGCATAAGTGAGCATGTAAAAAAAAAAAAATCTATGTGTATTTTTTTTAGACACTGACAGTTTCTATCCCTTGTGGTTCTCAGCAGAAGGTTATTGCATATTCTGCTGCCTTTTTAGTTCATTTTTTCCCCACACAACTCCTCACACATTGGAATTCTTTGCTACAGCTAGTAGTGAATGTCACAGAAGCATTTTTGTGCTTTCATCTTGCATTAAAATTCAGCATTTTGGAGATACAAAGATATATATATTTCTTAAGATCTGACTGACAGGTCTCTTATGACATCACCACAAAATTCAATTTCACTTATATCAATTTGCACCTATATAGGTAAAGTTTTACCTTTACAGTTTTGACTTTCATTGTATTTTCTACTGCTTTGATGTAGTTGAATACTGAGAACCAATGCCAAAAACAATATAAATATACTGGTTTATAGACAACCAGGTCCTCATTTTGCTGGTGGATCCCTGTATTCTGAAGCCATTTCCCCATTTGTCAGGCTTTTGTTGTTTTGACTTCACCTCTTTACCTTCTTAGACATGCAGGCTCAAAGAATCAGTGTGACATTGTTATTTGTTGTTTTTGTCTATCCCACACAACATTCCATTCTCCCTACAGGTCAGGCTTTTAGATTAATTCCTAACTTCTGTCCAGCTTTTCACATGCTGGTGCAAAGCAAGGGGAAGAGGGTGCATATACTCTTCAGGTGGTAGCTATCTGAAAACCAAGTGTAGTCTCCTAAAAGAAAATGTAGGTTAGTGTTCTCTGCTTTTGTAAATTATGGCTTCAGTTCTAGACTCATGACAGTGTAAATTTAACTCTATTACTGGCCTAAACTGAGATAAAAATAATTTTTAGTACTTCCTAGCATAGGTATACTACAGTCATGTTGCAGTTTAGGTTAGATTTAAGTGAAACTGCTAAAGAAAAATATCTGTATTCCAGAAAACTAATTGGATAAACCCTTTATTTGGAAAGCTCCCCACATTAAATTCATAGATTGAAAATATACTTTGAATGTCTAACCCTGGCCCAAGTGTTTTTGCAAGAGGGATGTCTCTAGATACCACAGTTGTGGTAAACTACACTCCAAATTAGAAGACGAAGAATGTATGTGCCTAAGATATTGTTATTGTTGCTGAAAAGCACTGACACAAAAACTTTATTAACACTCAGAAAGATTAAACAGTTGCCTCAGCATAATGACTTAGCAAAATTTTAGCTTTAAAGCCTTGTATGTACCCTCTCTTACTGGAAGGTTAACTCACTTAGTGGAGAAATACTCATCAAAAGGTCTTACACAGGGCAGAGTGGCACTGAGCGAATACTTACGACTTTTGTCATTAGCTTATTTCTTTCATTTTCAGAACTGCTTTTTAAGACAGCATGGTATGCAATAAGCGTGTCAGCATCACAGAATGTCTCTTCTCATCTGTTCGCCTTAAAAAGGTGGGCATAATCCCCCGTCTTCATGCTGATGCATAAGTGTGTTCCCATTAACTTTGGCAAAGGAGATACAAATGCCACAGTGTGCAAGCAGTCACACTCCACACTCCCATAATCACACCAGCAAATATAAAGTACTTTTTGTGCACCCAAGACATTAACTCCAGTGAAAAAAAATTCCAAGGCTCTCTTGGAGATGCTAAAAAACTCAATATGATCTGAGAATACAAAATAAGCGTGACAGATGACAGTATTTAAATTAGAATCAAGAAGTGGGTTTTTATTGTTGTGTTTATTAACAGGATAATCAGAAAGAAAAATGTCCTTGTAAAATCAAAACAAAAATAGTGTATTAAAGAGCTTGATTTTATACTCCCAGTGTTTTCTTCACTGAGTTTAATTAAACTCTTCATGCTCTCGTGAGCAAACTTCCAATTAAGCTCTTGTAATAAAAGTGTAAACATGTAAAATAACTTCTGTCATTGGTAAGCACATTTGAAATCTAGGGGATCTAGTAAATGTAAGTGCTGTGCAAGAACTGGCATATATTTTTTCATGCTGTGTTCTTAAAGCTAGTGTAATCAGAGTTAAACCACTATTCTACTAGAAACAAAAATAGAAGGTAATTAAGTTGTGTTTTTCATTTTTACAGAACTTTAATTCTCACAATATCATTATGCAGTAGACTGATGATATCAGAAACATTTTCCAGATGCAGTAACTGAAATGATTTGAAGAGTCACTCAACTCATTCACAGAAAATTTTGTACAAGTGTTAGAGGGGTGGAATAGGAAATAAAAGGCTTGAAGGGATGCAGAAGAAGAAAAAAATTAATTTTTCCAACAAGATCAGGGATTTATAGATTCAACAGCTTGCACCTAGCTACCAGGAGGCACTTTACAGGGTACCTTAGCCCTATACACATGGGGTTGTTTTTCATTGCCTTTATTAGATGGCTAAATCCATGGTGTTCAGGTTCTGGGATAAAATATGATAACTTATTTAGAAAAAATGAAAGAATAAAACATCTGTGATAAAGTCAAAATTAGTATCTGATGTTGATGCTAGGAGTCATGACACTTTGGAGCAGAATAACTTTTGACAAATCTCTTTCAAATGGTGGATAAGCACAGGAACTCAACTGACTTGATGAAGTGATAAGAAAAGGAAATTCAGACCTACATGTTTCTAATGCATGTGTTGATATTTTAATAAAAATACCCAACATGACTCCTGATAGCAGGTGTATTAATGTACTTGCATCTATAAAATCATCCTCCTGAGCAAACTTAATTTCCTTTGAAGACGGGTACTGTTTCATCAGTTTCCACAGATAGAGGAGATTTCAGCTGCAGTGTATTTTTTATATTCACCATTGTTCCATTTTGGTCAGACTGTACGAATTATACTGTAGAAGGACAGAGGACCTCCTAAACATCATGTTCACACAGAGATCATGTTGGCTTCTTACAGGCATAGTCTTTGTTAACTTTCTGCCTTTATCTCTTGTGTGTACAGGATATTGTCAAGCTATGTAAGACTTTAAGTAACACCATAACAACCTCAGCAATGACCTGCCTTTCACATGTCTGTTTACTTTCGCCTATAACAGAGATCTCATCCTTATGAGATTGTTCTCTTTGAAGAAACTGTTACATTTCAGGCTATATATATACATAGTATAAAATAACTATTAAACAAAGTTATAAAATTTAAAATAAAATTCAATGACAAAAATTTACTATGTTTTTATGTTGCGTTTATTATAGAAATGCCTGAATATTTGCATTTTTAAATTGCATCCTGAAGTATCTCATAATCCAGAGTTCCTGTGTAAGTGGAAATATAAATGATGGATTTGTATAGCACTTCACTGAAGAAGGCCAGTCTTTTCACTGTGATTCTGTTGTCACACATTAGCTAAAGGAGTACAGCTTACTCAAAGTTTTCAAACAAAAAGTCAACTAATACATTTAACATCTTTTTTTAGAAATAAGCCTCATGGTATCCAGACCAAGGTAGTAAATAAATACTAGTTTTGCTATGAGCAGACCTTTATTAATATTTGCAATATCTAGCTCTGTACCCTAACCCTAAAATATCCTTAAGTTTAGAAGCAATAAAACCCCCTACCTTCTTGTGCTGATGTACATGTAGTTCTGCTACCTCGCTTATTGCTTGCACCTCTAAATTCTTGCTGATATTTGCTACGTTTCTGTTCTTGCATAATACATCTGCAGAACAAGTCTGGAAAGTCAGGTTTGATGCAAACTATGCTGAAGTTAGGGTTACCCCTTACTTGAACGTTTTTTTCATAAAATGCAGGCTTGAAAAGAACCCCACACTGGTAGCTATATTGATAATTGGTAGTTATACTATAGGATAGGTTCTCCTCCCCCTCTACTCTGCCCTGGTGAGGCTGTATCTGGAATATTGTGTCCAGTTCTGGGCCCATCAGTTCAACAAAGATGCACTGCTGCTGGAGAGAGTTCAGTGCAGAACTGTGGAGATGATGAAGGGAGTAGAACTCCTCTCTGATGAGAAAAGGCTGAAGGAGCTGGGTCTCTTCAGCTTTAAGAAATGAAGACTGAGGAGTGACCTGATTAATTTTTATAAATGTGTGCAGGGCAGGTGTCAGAAAGATGGAGCGAGGCTCTTCACAATATCATCTAGTGATAAGACAAGGGGCAATGAGTGTAAGCTGGAACACAGGATGTTCCATATAAATTTCAGAAGGAACTTCTTCCCAGTGAGGGTGACAGAGGACTGGAACAGGCAGCCCAGGGGGCTTGTGGAGTCCCTTTCTCTGGAGATGTTTTAAACTCACCTGGACATGCTCCTGTACAATTGAATCTAGGTAATCCTGCTCTGGCAGGAGGTTTGCACTAGATGATCTTTCAAGATCCCTTCTAATCCCTACCCTAATGTTTTGTGATTGGAAAAATTGCTGAATGTGCACTGCTTTTGTGTGAATTTCTACTTGATTAACTACTTATGGCACTCTGTGTGGCTGTTGATTCATTTCAAATAAACTTTCTGTCTGAAACACTAATAATTGAGCAGTACATCAGAAATAACAAACTCTGGCAAAACAGAACTTCTGCAGTTCCCACTAAACAATCTTAAAATGATTATTGGTCCAACAAACTATTTCATCTCAAACTGTTTACAAGAAAAATTTCTAATGGAAGAGGCTGTTAAGTGACCTAGACTTTTATCCTTTGGCTTTACAATCAGATTAATTCTGAACCTCGGAGGCTTTCGTATTGGTTTAGGTTGGATTAGAGAACAACTTTGAAGCAAATATCCCAGTCATCTCCAGTTATTTTGCTTTCGTTCACATTGCAAACTGTCTTGGGACAAATATACTGGATCAGTTTAGGATTAAACTAAACTTAAAATGCACTCAGTAACAAGCTTACTGCTTTCCTGAAGCAAATCATTGTTCAGTTAATGAAGGCTAGCCTAGAACTAGTTCAAAGAAAAGCCCTGAAAATATGGTGCCGAGCTCGTCAGTTACTTTGCTCTGCTTCTTTACTGGAGCTGTTGGTCACGAAGATGTAGCTTTGGGCTTTCATGGGGGATTGCTCTTAGCTGACAGTTTGCTAACAAACTAGTTACCAGTAAAATTCTCCTTGCTTTATTTTTATGCCATATATGTGACCCCTGAAGTGCTGTGAAATCCCACATTAAATAGTTCCCTATTGGAACAATCATATATGTTTTCTCTGAAATCTGAGAAGAAAAACATCCTAACCAATTCAATCCAATAAAACCAATCTAATCAAATTAAAAAATAAAAAAAGATAAGAAGAAAACCACATAACAAAAAACCTAACAAACAAGCCCCAGGATACTTTGCACCAACAAGAGTCCAGGAATGCCTTGGCACTCCAGTTTCAAGGTTTTTTCCAAACAACAACAAAAGTTTATTTATGACAAGTTGATTAAAAAAGACCTTGTGCAGTTACAATGTAGCAGTATATGGTATTAATGAATTTTGTGGTTTGTACTTTACATGCTGAAGTGCTATGCCCATCTCAGAGTTTCCTAGGATAGAAGAAACAGCATAATAGAGCAAGTCCAGCAAAGAACCATAAGCGTTCTGGAGCACCTAACATACAAGTAGACGTTGAAAGAGCTGGACTGTCCAGCATGAAAGAGAATCAGAGGGCTCTTATCAATATAAATACTTGGTAATGAAAGTAGAGAAATTAAGCAGTTGGCATAAATTAAAATACAGGAGATGCCATCTGAACATAGGAAAACGCTTTTTTTAATGTGAGAGTGGTTGAACACACGTTGCCCAGAGAGGGTCCCTGTTCTTGAAGACATTAAAATACTCCGGTGAGACACAGCCCAAGCAACCTGCACTAGATTAGATGAACACCAGAGCTCCGTTCCAGCCTCAAATATTCTGTAGTTCTGTACATTGCTACTAGATTATATTGAATTATGTAGAGCTGTCAAATGACTAAAAATCCAAAATAACTTTTACTGACCTTAAAATGAGAAATGGAGAGATACTGTCATCATAAAGTACAGTGATGTAGAATTCCTGCAATAATGACTTGCTGGTGAAATTTTAGATTATTCACATTAGCCTTCAGTTCTACTATTATAACAAAGAATAATTTTCAAGAAAAGGAAAATGTTGTCTAAAATACAAAACAAGTATATGGGAACTTAATTTTTCTTTTGTCCAACTCAAAAAATATGATTGCTTTATGAGATTAAAACAAGTGGTAAACAGAAGTACATGGAACTGCTACAAGGGAAATTAGTCAGTTTTGCTGGAGGATCTCTCATTTCCTAATGGGTTTTGTTCTTAGAATTGTTAACTACTGTACATCCCCTGGTGCAAGTTATATTACAATTAATCTGAAGTAACATATACATCTAGGAATGAGCCAGACCAGTAGTTTCCATCAGTATGGTGAAAGAAAGCAGTATTTCTGTCTCACTTCACGTCCATCAATTAATTATAAACTTAATAAAACACAAACATAGCACGTCTTCTAAATTGCAGGTAAACTGTACTTTCTGGGTATGCATTTTCTTTAATGTGACAGGTAGGCTATGAGAAGTCTCACAGTTTTTGATAGGCAAGTTCTTATTTGTGTATAATGTGGTGCACACAGAAAGTAGTGCATTGCCTTACACGGTCCATCTACTCATATGCCAAACAGAATTGGGCCAGAGTTCTGGCCATGCCTCAACTACTGTCTCATTCTGAATGAGAAATAGAGACCAGACTACAGCAATTAAATTCTAGGCACAGTACAGAAAGGAGTCAGCCTAGGAATTTGAAGAAATGGAGCCTGCAGTTAAACAGAAGCTGCAAAAGGGAGAGCATGCATTTACCTCTCTAAATGTCAGAAACATAGTATTCCAGTTTTTGCATCTACTGCATAAGTATCTGTTTTCTAAAGATGCTACTAAACGTCATGAAACTATTCATGTTATTAAGTCAATACAGACATCTGAAATTTATCTAAAGATACACAGATGCTTACTTTCTTTGTCTAATTCTGTAAGAAATTATTTTACAGTAATCCAGTTCTATAAATTAAAGAGTATATTACATTTGGGCTTTGCACAGGTTTTAGCACTTAGTTAGAAGTCTGCATTGCAGGTTCCTCACCCATATGAAGAGACCATGCAGGTACATGGTATCAGGACATGTCATAAGTACAGAATGTTAGCAGATTACTTCATGGGGCACCTTACTATTCAACTTACAATACTACAGCTAAGGGACAATAGTAAGCGACAAAAATGTGGCATTGCAGTAAAAATAAACTAATAGTAACCAAACCATGACAGAGAACAGAAAAAGCTGAGTGACCATAGCTTAAATCCTGGTAAAAAAGGTCAGTAGCAGTGTAAAGATCTTTCTTTTCTTGCTAACTCTAATGACATTATTCACTTTCTTATAACAAAACCCAAAACTTAGTATGTGTCTCTGTGGTAATTATTTGCAATAAACAGATAGAGTTTCAGTCTAGGCTACCCTTCACCTTTACCTTCCAGCATCATACAGTGGTTTTGCTTTTCAAAAGCTTGGAGGGTGCACATGGCACTGTACTGACTATGGTAGCCAACTTGCCCTGGGAATATGGTGAATAGACAGGGAGAGCGGTCCCTCAAGGATCAGCAGAAGGAAAGCTACATCTGAATTTCATAATTTCTTGAAACAGTGTTTTTGCCTTGTTTGTGGCCATAGGAATTGGCATGCTGGGAACACAGAACTGGTCTTTAAAATGCCCACTGGCACTGATGGACATGTGCATGCTCTGAATGGACTCCATTTTTCTCAAGGAGCAAGAACTGCTGCAAGTATTTTCCCTTTGAAAGGCTGGAGACTGCACTTTGGCCAAGTTATGTAAGAACATCTGATTAATCTCTGTAAGTCTTGGTGCTGGTGTTTTTATGTGATGTGAATTAAATGTGTCTTGTTTTCCCCAAATATACTTAGTTTTGGTTTTGCCAGCAGTATATAAGTAGCTTTTCAAGTGTTCATTGTTTTGTTTTCATTTTAGCCCACAAGCACATTAACTAAATTAATAATTTCATCTCCAGATAAACACTTGACAGATGCATATTATAAAATGTATACTTACGCTATTGTTTAAAAATGTCATGTGCATAATTTAAACCTCAAAGGATGTCATGACAATCTCTAAACAAAACATATGTAAGTTGATTGTTTCACCCTTGTTAAATATTGATGTGATTTTCTTTAGAAAAACAAATCATTGATAAATCAGAAAAGCATTTACAAAACCCCAGAACCCTTTAAAGGCCTAAAATGCAACTTAAATATTTTTATCACTCTGCTTGAATATATAAGGAAAGAAGACACTCTAAACAGCATGCAGCTTTTATCAATATAATTCAGGATTATGTTGTTATAATACTATTGTATTGCATTAATATACTTGCAATGTCATTTTAGTGCCCCACTCATATTTGTCTAATTTCACTGAAACCATCTTCCATGTGTCATTCTGTCCTGGCTTAAATAGAGAATGTTATTGCATCTTAGAGGCAAACCAAGAAGAACTAGTGGTGAGTCTTTCAACTAGCTAAAGAGTACTATAAAATAAACTGAATGGAAGAGCAAATAATCCTAAAATGAAACAAAATTTAGAACTTAAAAATTTAAAGATTTTTTGAAATGACTTTTAAAATATCTTAAAACTGTAAATATTGTGGTATAGTATACTAAAATCTCTAAAAGGTCTGTAACTATTTACTTAGAAAATGACATGTAGGAGTTCTAATTAATAAAAATACTATTTGTTTTACATCAGATTATCCATATGCTACTAATAACAGTCATGTTAACTTATTTTTTGAAAAAAAAAAAAATCACCAAACCCACAGGCAGTTGAGAGTTCTTCCACAAATCATACTGATAAGCCCTCAGGCAAGACATGACTACTGTTTATTATTTCATTTTTTGTTTTAAGAAATTCATGAAAGCATCAGTGCCAAGTAAGGTGGTGAGTTTTGACCACAGACTTCAGAGTGACAAGAACTCGGGTGCAGAAAGAAAATACATATTGCAGTACGATCCCTAGTGGACAGTAACGCACGTAGTAGAGCTAACAGACATAAAATGTTACGGATATAAAAAGTCAAGTTTTGCAGAAAATCCTTGAGTGGATTTTTGAATTGTGGTCAATAGAAAATGTGGAACAAGAGTGTCACCTACTGGTCTTGTAGTCCTTCCAACAGGGAGGTTTCTTGTTTCTCTCCTTCATTTACAGCTGTACAGTCATATATGTCCACACCCAGGGATGCTTTTTTCTCATTAATACTACTTTCCACACTGCTAAAATTTTTCAGTTTGATGTCTGTGGAGAAAGTCTACAAATGCAAGGTAAAAGATACGCTCTTCTCTCAGTTCTTATTCCAAGCCTGACAGACACGCAACAGCTCATGTATATGTTCCTTGACTCAATTTGGTTTTAATACAGAAAACAGCCATATTTCTAATCCAGATGCTCCTGATTCAAATATTGTCAAGGCCACTGACGTCAAGCTAAAAGGAGAAAGCAAATCTAATATAATCCCTCACTTTATTTCTAAGTGGTGTTGAAAATCCACATCTAATAGATGTGGCTAGCTCATGTTAGAAAAGCATCCTGCCCTGAATATTAAAGGCATTGCTAAGAGGAAGGGCACATGGTAAGACAAAAATATTTGGAATATAATCATTTTGTGATGTTCACCCAAAAGCCACCTTCAAGCCTGGAATAAAAGTTTCAGTCGGTTATTGTTCTGTCTCCTCACAAAATTTTGAAAAACTTTGATTTGTTGTTACAGTGTATGTGTAGCAAATCCACTTTAATGGTTTAATAGCTAGAATTTGAAATTTAAGACCCTCATCTACTCAGGTGAGTCTTCATATGACTTGTTGGATCAGAAAACTGAGGAGACTACTTCACCTTATTCAGAGCCTTTTGAAGGAACTAAACATTAAAAGCAAATGACTGTCAGACAGTTTTATCAGCTCCAAGGCTTTCTCACTCACCATACAATGAATTTTGCTTGGAAAAGCATGGCCACAAGATCTGTGATTAAAGACTGTTAAATATGCAGTAAATGGTCACAGTAGCAAATAGAAGGGAGAGAAGAGAAGGAAACTTTGCAGCGTAAGAGCAAAAACATAAGCTTTTACCTTATCATCTTCACTATATGCAGATGACTGCTGTAAAAAAATCCCATCTGAAAAGTGATGGTTTTCAGGAAGATAACAACAAATGACAGTTTATAAAAGAGTTTAGTTCTAAACTGATATTTTGAAGCAAGACAGCTAGCTGCCTGAACAAAACTTCTTTTGTTTCCTTTTTCTTTCATATGCTCTTGCTTTTATTGCAGCTCCCACCCACCACCCACAACCTGTGGAAATGGTGTCTTCAATTACAAGTTATTTAAATCAGCTGTTCCACTAACGTGTTTGCTATCTTGATCAACTTTTGAATTCTAATTAGAACATTCCTTCCACCACTTTTCTCCTTCGGAGCTAGAAACTCAGCTGTGAAAATCAGCTTTTGATGATTTACACAGTGGTGTGCTTGACTGACCATTTACATGCACTGCAGCCGTGTATTTACCACAATGGTATTTGACTGACTTTGACCAGGGCAACAAAGAATGGCAGAGGGAAAACACACTGTCTTGTACCTCGCAGGTTAAATCACAGTTATTTTGAATTGATTTTCCTGAGTTTATTTCTAAAAAGACTATTTTAATTATTTTTCACAACATATTTCCTCTCTGACAGTTAAATCCCCATCCCTTACCTGAAAAATAGAAAATAAATTTTACTACTACACCAAAATACTTGAAGGCTGTTTCTACAGCTTTCATCACCTTCCTCATACACGATGAGGACAATGTATGATATGATGAGTACCTTTTTTAAACAGAGACACTTACCTTGCTACTTCTTTCCCAGCTGAATTTTCTTCATCATTAGATTGCATGGGATGATAAACAGCAGCCAAACTTATTTTGGCAATAGTCATAGAATCATAGAATCTGAGGTAATATAAAACTAAATTGTTAGGGTGGTATAATTATAGCCTTCATGTTCTTGCATTTTGGTTTTGGGCACTCCTGAAGAGATGTCAGAGGTGTTACATTTCAGAGCATTCTGATCATTGTTTCCTCTTAGGACATGGAAAAGCCTGCACTCATGAGTATGAAGTCAAGTATAACAGTCAGGTTGAGGGTTTTCTACTCATAGCATAATTGTGGGAGATTTCTCTGTGAGTAGTTCAGTAGGCATCCATATTTGTTGATCCTAGTTTGATAGTTGTGTATGTTACCGCCTGCAGAGGTATGCAGTGCTATGAAGAGGTGCTTCATAGTCGGTGGAAATGGAACAAAATGTTGCAACTGGGTGTTTATGTGACTATTGACAACAGCTTAGAGGAGACAGCATACCAGTACAGTGATTTCCACTTAATGCGATCACTAGCTAATTTGATTCTCTCTGTTATTGGATTTCATCTCCAGCAAATAAATTATTTCCAATTATTTTTGTTGTGGATTCTTATTGCCTGTTTTTTTTCATGTCCACTTCAACTAATACTAGATAATTCAATCAACATCTATTGAATCTGTCACAGAAAACGGAAGAGTAATCAAATTGTTTACAACCTAAAAACTGACTTGTATCATGCTTCTTTTCTATTCTCCTTTTCAGTTTTCCTGCTTGAGTAAATAATCACCTGAAATTAGTAGCTTACCTTTGAGCAAAACTGTGAATTAACATTTTGTGGCACTTGCAGCCTTGTAGTGATAGGGCCAGGGGTCGCCGGTGCCATGACCGGAAGCAGCACAGGAGACAGCTGTACGGTGAAGCAATGAAGGCACCCCCCGACCACGGGAGTGTCTATCCCTTCTATTAGCAGGCATACGTCAGTGATAAACAAACTCAGGATTGGTGCTCAGTGCACTTGTGGCATTGAGAATGTGGACATGCTGGACCGTGTCCAGAGGAGGGCCACAAGGATGATCAGAGCACCTCTCCTATGAGGCCAGACAGAGAATTGGGGCTGTTGAGTCTGTAGAAGAAGAGGCTCTGAGGTGACCTTATTGTGGCCTTCCAGTATCTGAAGGGGGCCTACGAAAAAGCTGGGGAGGGCCTTTTCAGGATATCAGGTAGCGACAGGACTAGGGGAAATGGATCAAAGCTGCAGATAAGTAGATTTAGACTTGATGTGAGGCGGAAGTTCTTCACATCTTCATGACTAGTTCTAGAAGTACTTCTAATTTCGGAGATTCAAGAGTTCATTATTGTTGTACCTTTATGCCACTATAGAATTAAATGCAGGCAAGATTCATATCTTCATATTTTATAACATGTTCTGGATTCTATTGAGAGAAAATCTGGACATGTATTTGGTATGCACAGCACACTATATGGGTGCTGTCTTTAGCTGGATTATCAGGGTGCACGGTTTGCAAGGATGCAGTGTAATAATCAGTAAGTTGCAACACATCCTATAAAACTTACATATCTTTGAGACACAGGTGAGATTACATTGTCCTCTGAGCAAATCTGTGTTCAGAAAAGCATAGCGTTCACAGACGAGAATGTGCTTCCTAGAGTGTGTAAACAGCTGGCAGTACAAACACATTCAAAAACTTCTTAACTTTGGCATATTTTTGCTAAAAATATAATCGTCGGCTCAGTAAAGCTAAATCCAAACATTCAAACCAAAACTCAAACTATTGTTCATGTCTGAGGACATATATGCTCTTCCTACCTGTCTGTAATGAAAAAAGTATTTGTATTCTCTCTGTTAGTGTCCGTATTGCAGCTGCAATTGTTCCTCTGCACGTTTACCGTAACAATATATTATGATGATGCTATATTGTACCTCCCACCAGAAAAGAAAATAAAAATCACTAGTTGTCTAGAAGGTTGACATTTACTAAAGTTAAAGGATTCTTAAAGGATAACCATAGTAGTGGAACCTATCACCTCTAAGGAAGAAAGCATTAAAAAGTTGTATTCCTTTAAATTAAAACATTTATACACTAGGAGACAGAAAAATGAACAGGTTCATAGAGAAATGTGTTCTGGTTCTGTTTACACCAGTAAATTTGAGAATGTACCTGGATGTATACACAGCTATGTCTTGACTCTACACAGAACTTAGTTCTGTATACAGCATTGCTTTCACATGCTGGAGGCAAATTCTCAGGTATCAAAGGAGAAGAAATCTCAGTTCCTCTACCCTGTTCCTAGTAAAGGAGGTAGGTTTTGGTGAGACCCACTTGCTTGCCTTGAGGTAAAGGTAAACACGCTGAAACATACTAGAGCAGTCCTCATAATGTTCAGTTAAATCCTACAAACTTCCTCGTATCTTTTGGTCACAGTGCAGCTGCTATTACTGGAAAAACACCAGGCTGATAACTTCCTTGTGAAATACTAAAGACAGTGTCTCCTGCACCGTGTAGTAAACCAAGAAACAAAAATGTATAGGTGTGGCTTTTATTGACATAAATGATTTATCTGACACCATCCTTATTTCTGGAATAGAGCCTTTCCCACAAGTAAAATATGCAAATAGAAAAGCACCCAAAACGAGTACTGGCATGGTCCTCACCTCCACTGTGTTCTGTTCTTTTTCTCCCTGTTCTTACTGCCATGTAAGTCTCGGGAACAGCTCAATTGCCAGAAGCTCTTGATCAGGGGTTGTGATTGAGTCATCACCCAGGGAATTCTGTTTCCTTGCTCACACAGAACTAAGGGAGTCTGACTGAAAAAGTAAGTTTTTGTCTCTCCTCTGATCAAAACTCTCAGCAAAGGATAAATTGGTTATGAATTTCATTGATATTTAACTTTTCTCTTTAAAGTTTCCTGGGGTTGCTTAGAAATATGTTCTCAGTAACCTTTTCTTTGATAGAAATATCTTTCTTGCTCTAACCCTTTCATGGAAAATCTCTTTCCATTTCAATCCTTACTGGTTAAAGAAAAAAGTGACTTTTATAAAAATCTTCAAAATATCTTTTTGCCTTCTCCTGCATTAATGTCAGAGGCTAAGATATCTTTCCATCTGTTTCCCTTTCTTTCGAAGATTGCCTTTACAAATGCACATGGGCCTAATTAGAGTGCTTGTCCAGAACTTGTCTAACGGAAGAAGCTGACTTCTAAAAGGGCAAAGTGTTATAATGCATCTCATAAAGGATTCCGGAGGTAAGCAGCAACATCCAACAGGGCATATTACTGACTTTGAAGACTAGGAGCACTGGAAGACTTCTGCATTGGGGGTAACATTTTTGGAGGGTTCAAGTCATGCCTAAGTCAGTCTAAATTTGAGCTTTCAAGTAGTCTCAAGGCAGATGAGCAAAGATCTCACGGAGAGAGCAGCAACTTTTTTTTTTTTTTTATGTCCTGTGTCACAGAAGGATCCTTCGTAATCGTTTACTTTATTACATTATTTCCTCCCTCAGGGAAGGACACAACATGGTCTCATAATGCAGTGTAGCACTTTGCGTGTAACTGTCTGTATCTTGTGGTGAGATAACAGATCTTGCTGTTCAGCAAACAGAGCCATTGTAGCACCTGCGTTCCTCTGCAACATGACACAGTGATTTATGGTGTTCTGCTGCACTAGGCTCTATTTGTTATAAAGTTAAAGGCATTGCTTCACTCTACCTAGACAGTCTCTGTCCTCCACAGCTTTTAGCAATTCCAGCCCATTAAAGGATTAGTGTCTGCTTAAATATGCGGATCATTAAACTTGACATAGTAGTAGTTGAATTTTACAGTTGTCAGCTTCCTCTAGAAATATTGGTTCATTCATTCATAAATCTAAATGAGAAATGCCTGCTTAGTAAACTGTATGGTCCCATCTGTTATGCTGCTAAGGTTTCTGGCACAGATGGATTGAAAAGTAAATCAAAATATCAGTGATATCTTCACAGGAAGTATCTAGTTACAGGCCTGTGCAAGCTCCAGTATCACTGTGTAATTAGCATGTCTTACTTATGGATACAAACTGTGATGATACCTCCCCCAAGCACTCCAGAGGTCTTGTTCCATGACTTAGATGAAATGACACTGCAGTTTCTTCACTTGCCCATATTTAGCTTAGCAATACTCACAGCCTAGTGCTTTTCTATCACTCCAATGGTACTCTAGCTTTATATAATGTATGCTACACCTCCGTGTCAGTTTTCAAGATGATGTGTTACCTACCAATCAGTCCTACCATACACTCTGATATTGCAAGTGTCTCTCCTAATGTTCACCTTCTTCATTTGAATTACCAAATACCTGGCATGTTGGTAAACTTGTGTGTGATAGTTACTCAGACTCCAATACTGTCATGATGTTCTTTACCAGGCTTTACCAGGTTCACTACCTCACCTACTCATATCTCATATTTTGAACATTTTGTTATCCTTATGGATTCTTATTCAACCCTGAGATCTCACAATTTTTTTAATTTCAGGCCAATAGATTACAAGATACTAGCTTCCCCACCTGATTTGTATTCACTGTAAGACATGCCAGTTATATCCTCTGTGTAAAGATTTTGGCAGCTATTTTTGTGACACAAAGCAGCAAAACTTTTCAACAGGGTACTGGCATCTCTGAGTAAATAAATTTCAGATAATTTTAATCTTTTTCCTCAATGCTACTTTTACTTGTGGTTAAAATACGTTAGCATTGTGTAACTTATGATGTCAGAATCATAACAAAAAGAAAAAATTAAAGGAAGGACTGCATTTACCTTTTTGTGGTAAGGTCATAGCTGGCCACCGTTATAAAGCTTTAGAATTTGGGAATCACCTGTTGAACCTCTAATCTTTACTAGATCCTCCATTTTAATGATTTTACAAATTAGTTTTTGATTCCTATCACATCATTCTGGATAAAAAGAATAAACCTGCCAGAATCCCCCTCATGTAATTTATTGATATGCTTCTGACCAGAAAGTCTCCATAAATATCCTGGTTTTGCCTAATAATTTAACACACATCAGTACGTAACAAAGATGCTCTCTAGGAACTCAACCTCAAAACATTGAACTATGTCAACAGCAACAGTTAGCATAAGCTTTTGCAACCTTGTCCACCAGGAGTGGGGATTAGACAAGAGGCTTTATTTACATAAATGTATAATGATGATTTCTGGACCTTAGTGACCTGACTCAGACTTCAAAGAACTAGATATAAAGGCATAGGATAGAAAATTTCCCTAAATCATACTTACTCTATTTTACTAGACTGAAAGTTCCACTAACTAAACGTAAAATTCTGTGCATTTTCAATGGGTCACTGTGTGTCTGTTCTCCACATCTAACTGCAGATAGTGGTTCCAACAGCAAGAGTGTGGGCCTTGGTTATAACAGAACACAGGAAAGCGCACTGTGGAACGGACACACTGTACAGACATCTGACTTAAGGTATAGCGGCCAGGAACTTGCATACCGCTGTACGACAAGTCACCCAGCAGTGTGAGATCTGCTTGCAAAATAATCCTAGGACAGGACAGAAACTAGCTCTGGGAAGACTATGAAAAGGAAATCTCCCAGGGCAACAATGGCAGATTGATTTCTCTGAACTCCCTAGAAAAGGGGGGTATCGGTACATTTTGGTATTTTCTGACACCTTTTCTGGATAGCCTGAACCTTTTCCTTGTACAACAAATAAAGCCAAGGAGGTAATAAAAGCCTTGCTACAAGACATAATTCCAAGATTTGGAGTACCAGCAGCTATCTCCTCAGACAAAGGGTCTCATTTTGTAGCAAAAGTGGTGCAACAGGTCAGCAACCCATTGGGAATCAATTGGCAATTACATACTCCATACCGACCACAAGCCAGTGGGCAAGTGGAAAAAAACGAACCATCTAATTAAACTCCAGATTGTGAAACTGGGACAAGAGGCAGGCATAACCTGGACTCAAGCCTTGCCTCTAGCTCTACTAAGAATTCAGACGAGACCCCGAGCAAAAGAAGGCTTGAGCCCATTTGAAATTCTTTATGGGCGACCTTATATGGCGAAACAAGGATTTTCTACCCAAATAGGGGATGAGACTCTAGCAGACTACCTGATAGCCTTGCAGAAGCGGTTAAGAGAAATAGAGTACTTAGCACTCGAGCGAGAGGTTTAGATGGACCAGTACATGACATTGTGCCAGGTGACTATGTGTTTGTCAGAACTGTTTCAGACTCACCTTTGGAACCACAATGGGAAGGACCACTTCTTGGTTTTGCTGACGATGCATACTGTCATAAAGATATGGGAACAGACCTCTTAGATACATTACACCAGACTGAAAAAGCTCCTAGACAACATTGGGAATCAACAGAAGTAGAAACCTTAAAGCTCCTACTCAAATGGAACAATGATGGGGGATGACCTGTATGCTCAGATATAAAAGTAGATGGGGAAAGGGTAATTAATAGAAGTAAAACTAATCTGTGTCCTTCCTCATGAACAAAGCGGGCAGAAGAATTTGCCTATGTAATAGAAAAGGTGGGACTGATGGAGTGAGCATTAACTATTGATGGAGTGACCATTATCTTAGGATTATATAGTAACTACCTGTTATTGTTAAAAATCATAGTCTAGCAACTAGCATTTTGTAGAGAGATGGGAGGCTAGGTGCACCCTGTCGAAAAAGAAATTGATTGCTAAAATGCTGGCAGGGACTAGCTGTATGGTTTGGACCAGTGACAGAGAACGACAGAGCATGAGTGGAGTGATGAGGGGCAAAAGTTCAACCCTGAGGAAGACTCTTACTTCATTGCAAGATGGCGACACGACCCCCAAAAGACGACCACCAAAGGAAACTGCACAAGCTCAAGAAGGAGAAAACCTAAATAACATAGGAAGTGGGGACAGGTTATGCATATGTATAGGTGTGTTGGAATATCTAATGAATATGTATTATTTTATGGCATATAATCATGGTTTTGGGGGCCAGCTGTGTGAACATCTGTGGTGGCGAGAGCCCCTGTGCGCCCGCTAGCGAATTATCTCCTCAAAAACTCTAAACAGAGTTCTTGGGTCCTTTCCGTACGTCAGCTCTTTACCAGACAATCATGTGTCCTCTTTCTGGGCTTCTTGCTCCCAGTTAATGCACGTACACATTCCCACTGCTTGCTTAACCATATTCCTAGTCTCCCAGAGGACTAAGAGGCATGGCAAAAGATCTCAATGTTAAAGCAGCACTCCATTTGATCATTACAGCTTCAGCTGCATCAGATTCACAGGGTTAACAGTTTTAAGGGATGATGCCATTCTTTTACCTCCTTCACGTAGATATGTGGCTTCAGCCAAGCTTGATAAAATTATTTTTTCAGAATAATTAGATCATTTTTTAATGTAAAATACTTACATACATATTCAATGTCCTCCAAAGCATTTGATCATTTGAAAATAAGCACTGATACTGCTATGTAAGTCTTAGTGAATGATCTATTGTTTTAAAAACTATCCTCAAATATCTTCTTTTGCTATTGGTGTTCAATACAAACATTTCAAAGCAACCAATTTGCCAGTGATTCACTGAGGTAAAGTCTCATTA
>VXBP01003497.1:30831-65590 GCA_013400115.1 Rhinopomastus cyanomelas | reverse complement strand
CTCCAGATGTAGTCTCACTAGTGTAGAGTAGAGGGAAAAGATCATCTACGTCCAACCCCCCGCTGCTGGAGCAGAGTAAGACCTACAGTACCTGGTATACCCATATCTGAAGATATACTGTCCTACAGGGGGCTCAGACCCACAACCCTGGGAGTCAGGGTCCTCTGTGCTACTACTAACTGACTCAGCCAAGTTAGGGTTCAAAGGCCATCAGGTCCAACCCTCCTGTTCAAGCAAGATACAGATTACTGAAAAGGATAACTGCCTCAAAATACCTAAATCCAACTACACGAAAATGCATCCAGACAAGTCTGAAACATCTCCAAAGAAATGGAATCCACAACCTCCCTGGGCAGCCCGTCCCACTATTTAGTAACCCTTACTGTAAAGAAGTTTTTCCTCATATTGAGGTGAAACTTCCTGTGTTCAAGCTTGCATCCATTACCCCTTGTTCTGCCTTGACGTGATTCAAAGAGTATTCCTTTTCCTTGACACTCAGCCCTCATGTATTTATGTATAGCAGTTAAATCCCCTTGTAGCCTTCTTTTGTCCAAACTAAAAAATCTCAATTGTCTCAGTCTCTCCCAGGGCAGTGGCAGGGTCACCATCCCTGGAGCTGCCCAAGGACAGGGTATTTAGGTGTCCACTGCAGGGTATTTAGGCTTAGTGTTTCAATCACTGGAAAATAGGGCTCAATGATTGTTTGGAGTCTTGGACAAAGCAGCTGCCAAAAGCGAATCTTCAGGTACAATAGGTTCTCCCTGACCATTCTTAGCTAGCTGTGAGGCACTTCAATCCCTGCAGGCTGGAAAGGAGTAATTTTGAACTGCTGTTGATCCAAGAGCAGGCTAATGTCCCTCAAGTGCTTTTGGTGAGGATAGAAAATGATGCTAAATAGATGGATTAAATACATGTATGCAATAAATAGCACGTTACAGCATGTGATTGGTGACACACACGACCCCAAACAACTACATGGAATACAGGACTGAAACTAAAATTGTGCTTTTGTTTATTAATGGTGAGCAGCATCTTGGGTTGAGAACAGGGCCCAGTCAGCTCATAGATGGCAGCCGATCAGCCATTTTGCTGTCATGGCAGGTATGTTGTCTTTAGAGATCCAGGTTTATTTTTTCCAAGATTGTCAAAGGAAAGGTGGAAAAACTCTGTATTGGAGGATACTTGCAAGGCATTGCTTGTTGGTCTAGCCCCAGGTTAAGTCAATGAATAAATGCAAACTGAAGAGGCAAACTAACATCTGCAGGTCTGAGGATGGAAGGGCCATTTGGAAAAGAGGAAGTGCTACAAATTTCCTGTGAAAGTCAGTCACATGGGTCAGAGAGAGGGAAACAATCATGATCCAAGGGTTGAGTTAAGCAGCTGTTACTTATGGGTAATTATGTGAACCTCATCATTCTCTACACCTATCTGAAAGGATGTTGTAGAGATGTTGGTGTTGGTGTCTTCTCACAGGCAATTAGTGACAGAATTAGAGGGAATGGTTTCAAGCTCCAACAGGGCAGATTTAGATTGGAAATCAGGAAAATATTCTTCACAGAAAGAGTGGTCAGGTACTGGAATGGGCTGCCCTGGGTAGTGGTTGAGACACCATCCCTGGATGAGTTTAAAAGACACCTAGATGCGGTGTTGTGGGATATGGTTTAGGGGTAAACTTGTAGAGCAGGACTGATGATTGGACTTGGTGATCCCAAGAGTCTTTTCCAACCTGAATGATTCTATGATGTTGATACTGAAGTCTGTTTCATATCTGTCCCTGTCCCTAAATGTTATGGGGAAGAGTTGTCAATGGCTTGTCACTAGAAGATGGGACCAGAGAGGAATAGTAAAAGGGTTGGATTTCAGAGACCACTCTCATACATCATCCCAGCCTCCATATCCTGGAAATATTTTGGGATAGAATTCGGTTTCAGAGCTTGTAGGAAGTAAATAAGCATTTACCTAAATTCATTCTGCTCATCAGTGTACATACTACTGTGCGTGATGTCTGGGATTATATGTTTTCCTCAGAGCTCCAGCTACTCATCTGTCCAAATGCAGAATTAATGCTACATGAACACAACAGAGTTGTGCTTGAAAATAATATTCCTCAAGTAATAATGTATTGGTTGGCATTACACAGCTTCTAGTCATGTACGGAGCCTAAACTAATTTCTTCTACTTGCTTTTCTGTACCTAACATGTCATGACAGAGCCTACACTTTATTGCCAATGTTGACATACAGGAATTAGTAAGTACGCAAAGTTATTTGTTATTGCTCAGAGTCATGAGCAATGAACATCTTGTATATCACGCTGTGATGGCTGTTCTTGTTTATGTCTTTGGCTGCTGTACTACTGAGACTATTTGACTGTTACCCTTGCTTTGTAATTTGTATTTTTGCCTTGTTTTAGAAGTGCTCTCCTATAACAGCTGCTGTGCGTGTCCCTTGATCTTAAGGAAAACTTAGTGAGCCTTACAGCTGCTCATTGTTTTTAAAGGTTTTGCGCAGATGCTTGGTAATACAGTACGTCTCATGAATTCGTAGGACATTTATTGCATTTGCATATCCTTCAAGTATCAAAAACCAAGCATGCTCAGAGCTGTGCAGAAAAACACTAAGTGAGCAGAGGTGTCTGGAGACTGTCCTGAGAAGGGCTGAGGTTTACACAAGAGTCTTTCTCTAGCTCATGTCCATTTGTAATCAGATTGAACATTGAACGTTTTTGGCTGCTCCTTATCAAAGCTAGTAAGCATAAGGAATACCTCTTGCAAACAAGAGTCTGAATGTTCTCCTTGAGATCTTTGCTCCTGAAGACTGAGATCCATAGCTGAAAGTCTGAACAGCAAAGCTTCTTTCAAAACAACACAAATTTCTTTTCTCAACATCATTTGAAATTCTTCCCCACGCTACTTGAACAATTTTCCTGAAATACATCGAAGGCCGCATAGTTTTCACAAATACTTTGTCAGTCTGTCTTTTTTTTCTCTTAATTGAATAATATTAAGAAAAAAGCCTAAACTATGCAGACTGTGCTGTCTGTGCTGTACAGGGACTCCTTTCACGCAAGGCATTTTCACATTTAGTTTAATTCTCGTGTATGAAGTCTAACTTATGATTTTCCTGGTCGTCTTTTACTGCCCTACTTCCTTCTACATTTCTGAAAGTAGACTGGTGTGATGATTCTTTAAGTAATTAATAAACTTGGTAAATAACAATTATGTACTTAAAAAAAGAGCTCTGCAAGACACCTGAAAGAATACTTCATTTACCATTAAAATCCTGCAAGCTGAAGTATGATACTGGCCTAGCAGTGACAAATAAAGCCTAAAGCATACACCAGATCACAAATATGCATATACATTCCTTTCCTTTGAAACTGAATTGGGTTGGCAAAATATTGTCTGTGATAGGCTTCCATTATGCCTCCCGGGCATTGCCTCTGAGATACTGGGCTGTGGACTCCAGTGCAGAAGCCAGGATTTAGGAGTTACTGACTGTAAGAAGAGGAAGCAACTCAAACAGTTTGGCTAGGGAGACATTCCTGTATGTTAGTTTGGAGGGGTTTTTTTCATTTCACATAACAGAATCACATGCCAGGAATATGAATTTTGCCTGAAGGTCTCAGCAGCTTATATAGCAACTGGTTGAGGTTTATCAGGTTTGTTTGTTTGGATGTCATCTTTAACAGATAGAAGTTTAAGCTAAACCTTTGGAGAAGATTTTAAAGCCAAAATTCCTGGGAGATGGGAAGGGAAGAAGACTGAGGATTTTTAGCAAGATGTGACCTTAAGAAGAGGGCATCCACCTACAGATGAATTGTGCCACAGTTGGGAGTGTTGTGCGTGAGGAGCTGTGTCGTTTGGCCAGAGCTAGAGTAATCATGCTTTTCCTTTCAGTCAGACTCTGAGTTATCACCAGCCACACGGCTGGTGTGAGAGATCTTGGGTGCCTGTACAGCTAGGAAGGCAGCACAAGTGTGTGAACTCAGGCTTGTCCCTTCCCAGCCTCTCTCTGTCCCCCTCCACAGGCATGTCATCTGTCTCTAGCACAGTAATGACTGTGTGTGGGAATTTGTCACTGGAGGCTTTAGACAAGAAGCAAAATACCATTTGGTACTGGGAGGAGGTGTGGAAATATCAATCAAGTGGCTCAGCTCTGGAATGGGAGGGAGCCCAGAGGCTGTGGAAGCCTCCCTCCTTGAAGAGATTCAAATACACCTAGATGCAGCCATAAGCAACCTGATATAAACCTGAGGGTGGCTCTCTTTTGAGCAAGGACTGTGTCAAACAAATGAGGAACACCCCTTCCAACTTATGTTGTTTCGTCTCTTTGAGACTTGGCCATCTTGGGCTGCCAGTCTGTCACCACTTCCCTGCCTCAGACTTTCCTTCAGAGGAAAAAAGATTTTAAAGTATGCTACAGTCAGGTGTCCAGTTTTTCCTAAGAAAAATGTCAGTATTTTGTCACAGTTCTGCTTTTCCTTTCTTGATGATCTTTAAAATTCCTTTCTCTGGATGTTTTACTTCTTAGCCTTCACATCCATGATCTCTGCAGTTCTGCTTGAGATTTCTATTTGCTGACCACGGGGTTGAACACATTTGTCCTGCTGATCACTTACCTGGGATAGTCCTGTTGAAGAGAGGTAGGACTGCCGATATTCCTGACTGACACACACCTGACGTGTAAATGGAACTGCACAGATCTCTCACACCTTCTTGTGGTAGCCTCAGATCTGTGACCTTCTGTAAGGAGATGATTAATGTCTGTAGGAACACAAAATGTTTTTCAAGTGTCTCTAAATTTGAAAATAGACAACTGTGATATCTTCTGTTAAAAAGGAATTTCCAAAACAAAATGTTAATGCATCTTCATTAAAATACAGGAATACCTAAATCTTAAGGACTTTATGAAGAAGTAAAACTAGTATATAAGTCTAAAACTCAAGTGCTTGTGTTGCTTGCTATGGAGTACTAGCAGAGGTCTGAGGTGAAGCTGCTGAGTTTATTTTGGTGTACTGTGGCTTAGGTCTCAACGCAAAGAAATATTAAGGGCCAAAAGTGACACCATTCAAAAATAAAATTCAAATCACATACAAGCTACTACACACCTGTAAAACTAACCTCCATACCAGGCAGATTACTTTTTTTGGGGGGGGGGAACCCCACAAAACAGTAACAAAAACCCACAAAAATAGATCAATGCTCAACAAAAAAAATCAGTCAAATCCAAACCAACCCCAACTCCCAGCCTAGAACAAATGTTAACACTTATAGATGCATTGTTAGGCATATACAAGGACAGCTAATGACAGTATAATGTCAAAGAAGGCTTGTGGCACAGATATATTAGCTTAAATCTCAGTTCATACAGTTATTATTCCTTTTTTGTCTATATTTAAGCCTTAAAAAAGTTTTAGTGAACATTTCTTATTGAATGCTCTTTTAGAAACTAAAACTTCTCACGGGAGAAAAGCAAAGGTCCTTTTCTGATGTATTAACTGGTTAATGGATAGGAAGCTAAAGGCTAGAATGAATTTGTAGCAAAGGTGGGGTAATGGGTATCCCACAGGCATCTGTGCTGTGCTGTGCCCTGGAAAAAAGATGGAGAGCGAGGGGGGAAATCTTGCTGATGGGAGCAAATAATTCAGCACAGTCAAGTGGCAATCCAGCTGTGAAAGAGACATCTGACACCAGTAACTGACGGGCAAAAAACAACACTTGAGCTCTTGGGGGGGGAACACCCCTAAGTTTACATACATGTCAAGTATCTGTTAATTAGCTCTCACCATTACGCATCTCACCATCATTGTGGTACACACTAGGAAAGGAGTGAGGAAGTGGTTTTGGTGCTGTTCAAATTCACAGTGCGCCTGCATGTTGAACAACGTGTGCAACGTTGCTCCATTTCGGGTTACAGAGGAGACAGAAAAGCAAAGCTGATGGGAAGCTGCTGTGTAAGGATTGAATTAAGACCCTTTTCCTGAAAAGACATGACGCAAGGCAGGTATTCTAGGTGTGATACATTGAAGTCATGTAGAAGATGGGTAGGGAGTATTATGCAACGTTCCTCAGGAAATACCAAATAAAACGCTAATACGTCAAGGGTAAAATGGAGGCAAACATTATCTTTTTTCCTGTGGAACTCGCTGCACGTCTGCAAGGTGGTGTGGATACCAGTAGCTTCACTGAGTTCAAAATGCTGTTACATGTTCCGGTGGAAGAAAAGTCTAAGTTGTCTGTTGTGAAGAGGAGACAGGGCTGCTGGTTTTCCTTTTGTAGGACAGGGAAGGGTGTTTCCCTACACACTTACCCTGTTATTACCCTTTGTCCCATGTAAAGACTGGGGAAGATATATTCCCTACTAAAATCTTGTTTCGGGGCTATTCAGTTTGTTGAGGATCACACACTGAAAGTACAGGAACAAATTTTGCAGTGTCAAAGGAATCTTTTCAGTAACTTCAAAGTGCTCTGAAGTGGGGCCTTGGATGAAATCTCAGTTCGGTTACAATCTTTATCAAAACAGGCAGATTTCAACAGGAGCAGGATTTTGCCCAGGTTCCTAGTATTTCAAAGGCATAAGACCTATGTCTCCAGGTTTGAACCATGAGGTTTTGCAGGTTTGGGGGTATAGGTTGCACGTTTGAAAGGAAATGGCAATGCGCTTGCCAACAGATGAGATCACTGCAGGTATGTTCTTTGAGAGAGTTTCATGTCTTTCAGTCAGCCTGGTGTCACGAATGTTATTTCACACATTCTTAGATAATTAGTGCTCCCCTGAAAATGCTCCAGCTCTGACCAAGCAAAGGTAGAACAACTTTTCTGGACTCTAATGTCTGCAAATGCATCATAGAATCATAGAATTGGCTAAGTTGGAAATGATCTTTCCTTCAACATCAGTCAGTCCAACCTAACTTTACCAAGCCCATCAATGAACTATGTCTCTAAGCTCCAGATCTATGTCACTTTTAACTACATCCAGGGATGGTAATTCGGCCCTCTCCCTGGGCAGCTTGTTCCAAGCCTTGATGACCTTTTCAACTAAGAATTTTTTCCTAATATCTGACCTAAACTTCCCCTTGCTCAGCTTAAGGCCATTTCCTCTTGTTGTAACAATTGTTACTTGTGAGAAGAGACCAACAACTACCTCTCTACAACCTCCTTTCAGGTAGTTATAAACAGCAGTAAGGGGTCTCCTCAGCTTCCTTCTCTTCAGACTCAAAAGCTCTGGCTAACTCCCCTCACCCGCACCTGATAAAGCTCGTTTTGCAGACCCTTCATTTAAAACCTGATGGGACAAAACGTTGTGGGCCACAGAGATGTTAATCTTCATGTAAAATATGTTTAATATGTTGCAAGTATACTTTCCTTTGACTTATTTTTACTTTGATGCTCTCCAGGTGTAATTATATCACATATGCAAGCAAATAAGAAGGACTCTTCTGCTGCCATCTTTGGTGTGTTAGTTGGCTGTGATACAGGAGAATATTGGATTATGATCATCTTTCCTAAGGACAGAAAATGGCTTGGAAAACACATTTGTGAATTATGCTTCCTGTTTCATAGAATCATAGAATCATTAGGGATTGGAAGGAACCTCGAAAGATCATCTAGTCCAATCCCCTGACACAGCAGGATCACCTAGACCAAGTCACACAGGAACACATCCATGCAGGTTTTAAACTTCTCCAGAGAAGGAGACTCCACAACCTCCCTTGGACAGCCTGTTCCAGTGCTCTGTCACCCTCACTGTGAAGAAGTTCCTTCTAACATTTATATGGAACCTCCTATGTTCCAGCTTACAACCATTGTGCTTCGTCATATCACTAGATGACATTGAGAAGAACCTGGCTCCATCCTCCTGACACCCACCCTTCACATATTTATAAACATTAATGAGGTGCTCCACCTCCTTCAATCATCTTTATTGCCCTACACTGCACCCTCTCCAGCAGTTCCACATCCCTCTTGAACTGAGAGGCCCAAAACTGGACACAATATTCTAGATGTGATCTCACCAGGGCAGAGTANATTCTAGATGTGATCTCACCAGGGCAGAGTAGAGGGGGAGAAGAACCTCTCTTGAGCTGCTTTCAAACCCCACTTCTGATCCACCCCAGGATGCCATTGGCCCTCTTGGCCACAAGAGCACACTGCTGGCTCATGGTCATTCTGCTGTCCACCAGGACCCCCAGGTCCCTTTCTCCTAAACTACTCTCCAACAGATCAGTCCCCAACCTATACTGGTACCTGGGGTTGTTCTTGCCCAGATGCAAGACTCTACACTTACCCTTGTCATACTTCATTACATTTCTCTCTGCCCAGCTTTTCAATCTGTCCAGGTCTCGCTGAATGGCAGCACATTCTGCAGGGGTGTCGGCGACACCACCCAGCTCTGTGCTATCAGCAAACTTGCTGACAGTGCACCCTAATCCCCCATCCAAGTAATTAATGAATAGATTGAACAGGACTGGCCCCTGGGGCACTCCACTAGATACAGGCCTCCAACTTGCTTGCATCAAGCTGAGTCTTGTCTCCAATTGCAGCAACTCTGTCCCATTGACCACCACTCCCTGGCTTCTATCCTGCAGCCAGTTCACAATCCACCTCACTACCCAATCATCTAGACCACACTGCCTCAGTTTGGCTCTGAGGATGCTGTAGAAGACTCTGTCAAATGCCTTACTGAAGTCAAGATAGATCACATCCAGCACTCTGCCATCATCTCTCCACCTGGTTATGCCCTCATAAAAGGCTATCAGGTTGGTCAAGCACGACCTTCCCTTTGTAAAGCCATGCTGACTGTCCCTAATGATCCTCCTGTCCTTGATGTGCCTGGAGACTTGCCTCACACCTAAAAGACTGTGATCTGTGTTCACCTCAGTTGTGAAACTGGTCTGCTGGAAGAATTAATAAATCCTAGTTTGTAATTAGGCCTACCTAAAGACACTTTCACTATAATTTACCTGGCCTAGGAACCATCTTCTCTTGCATGGCTGATAGGAACGGTATAGGAAAATAACGCAAAATAAGGATCACTTATGGTGTTTCATTGGCTTAAGTAATGTCTTAAAATGTTTCCTTCATAGAGGTAAGTGTGCATGTTTAGTGCAATTCACAGTTACAAGTTAAATTGATAACTTTTCCTGCATAAAAATAGATCTTAGGTAGCTGTAATCAAATATTTAATCAAAATTAAGAGTGTCACACTGAACCAGATCATCAAGACTTTACGTCTGTCTATCTCTCTTTTATTTAGAACACACAAAGCTTTTTTTCAGAACTGCTGAAAAGATTTGTAAAAAGGGCTTTGGATGCTGTATTATATTTAAGTCTTTCCTTTTTCCCCCTTTTGTGTTATATAAAGAATCTCAAACTATAATTGTCATAAAGCATACTTCCTAATGTTAGGTAACCCATTAAACAAACAATGTGGATCAAAGGAAATTCAATAATTATGCATCTAAGTCTGCATCTAAATTTTAAAACCCCCCCCCATGTTTTAAAATGATGAATTATTCACAACTCAAGATGAAATAGGGAATATTCAAGCTTGTGCTTTTGAAGTGTCATCATATTAATCTAGGCCACTTTATGTAAATCTATATTCTTTTCATCCCTAGAGATCTCTGCAAGATGGTGGGTTCATGTTGTTAAATTTCTGTTGGCAAAGCGTCAAGAAACAAGTATTTTAAAACTTATGGTTTATTACTGTTGTGATTTGTTACTGTTCGTGATTCCTAAAGGAGCTGTGAATCATAAGATCTTTTATCTTTTTCCCATAATCACAGAATTGTCAGAGTTGGAACGAACCCCTAGCCCAACTGCCCCGCTAAAGCAGGATTGCCTAGAGTACATTGCTCAGGACTGCATCCAGGAGGGTTTTTTAATACAGCTTTGTGGTTTCTGTTGTTTTCTTTTCTCCTCTCCTGTTATTTTATTTGTGCATATTTGTTAGATTATTTTTAATTAGTTACTCTCATCTTCAGATATTAATTTTAACCTCTCTACCATCCTAGCCAGGCAGCTTCAATGTAATTCAGTTATTTAGATTAAGTGTAATTCAATATCTGGATCCAAACTTAAAAATTATCATTTAAAAAGAAAAGAAAAATTGACAGAAATCAGCTCCAGATGCAAGTTTTTCAGTCAGTTTCTATTTTTGTAGGATTAAAAAAAGTAAAAAAAGAGGGGGAAAAAAAGAAGCTTGATTCCAGTGCTGCAGATGTGTTTCAAACTTTGACCGTCCTTTTTTTTTTCCACGGACATGTTCATGAAAATCATATAAAAGGCTTTGTTAGACTAGTCTCTTACCAAGCAAGTGCAAAAGTAATAATGCCATAGCATAATTTAAATGGGAGAGGCTCATTGTGCCTCTGCCATAAGAAAATGCATGAATGATGTGTGAGCTTGCTAATTTCAAAATGTAAAAAATCTGCAGCAGGATGCTGGGGTGAATGCATGCATGCTGCTGCTGTGTAAGCAGAGTAAGATTGGAGCTAAGCTGAATTGTGCATGACCCACCCCTCAAACCGAGATCTTATCTACCCTCAGTTACCAGTTCTGTGGCCTAAGGAAACTGGATCGTCTCAACCCTGACACAAGCCCCTTCCTCCATGCAGTCACCATCTCCTTCTCCCTGCCTGAGAACCAGCTGTATCCTGAAGTCGATCCCAGTTTTTATTTCCTACTCTCCTCAGAAGGTCAGCTTTCCTCAGATTCCTCGACTTGGAACCTTAACCCAGTATCTTTCCCATGGAAACAGTCAATTGTACATCTTTAGGCTTTGGGCTTTCGCACGCTGACAATACCAAACGCTGGGTGTTTTTAATCTATTTTAGGGGTAGTTGTAAACTAGACAATGGTGTACAACTGGGTCAGGTTGCAAAAGGAAGCTATCAGAAGAGCGCTGTAATTGGTCAGCCTTCCCACCGCACCTTCATCCCCCACTTCTCTCTCCATTCTTTCCTGTGCTGTGTTAAAGATAAAACCTTCTTAGTTCCTTGATTTTTGCTGAGGAATCCAACAGACGTTAATGAACGGGATCTCATCCACAAACACATAAGCTAATGATCTGTCTGCACAAATCGCTAGTATGGCCACGCAGAGACAGCAGAGGATGCTGAGTACAGCTGCTCCTTTCAGTACAGAAAGAAAAGGAGCCTGCAGCACCAGTCATCCGTGTCAATAGTAAGATAATGTTAAGAGCCTCAGAAGTGCTCACAATAACTGAACTGTGTGTTATTACCAGGGAAATGTTAGGATGAGAGCTGGAGGTTCTTTCCAGCCATGATGATTCTATGATTAAGAAATACTTCACAATTCATATGTTTCCTGTATATGTGTAAAAATTAAATCACCCTTTAAACTCAAAGTTAATCAAAGTACTTATTAAAGTCTTCAAATGCTTCATAAATGTTTCACAAGTATTTCAGTAATAAAATTTATTTTTCTGACTAACAGAGATCGTCTTAATAATTACGTTCATGAAGTAGTGTTCTTTAGTGAAGGTCCTTGCTTGCTCTGAATAGCTCCGTACAACCCAGGCCATTTTATTACAGCTGAAACACACACAAATTTCTCCTTAGGGATGTAGTGAGCATCCAAAATACAGACATTACTACTAGAAACCTACTGGCTGAGATG
This sequence comes from Rhinopomastus cyanomelas, assembly GCA_013400115.1. Classification (NCBI taxonomy): domain Eukaryota; kingdom Metazoa; phylum Chordata; class Aves; order Bucerotiformes; family Rhinopomastidae; genus Rhinopomastus; species Rhinopomastus cyanomelas. Next base: position 53,946 of record VXBP01003497.1, on the reverse strand, counting down.
CACATGAGGGTGGTGAAGATGTTTCTTGCAAAACCCTTACTTTCATTTCCATGTAAAGTATAAGGAAAGGCTCCATTCTGGAGAGAAAATAGTAGGTGCTAAGTCTGTAATGTACTGAGGCTCCTTGGTGTGACAAGTGTGCTTTGCTGGCAGATCCCCAAAAGAAACCTAACAAAAAGTGTATATCCCGATGGACGCCTAAAGTTTGCCAACTGCTGATGAAGTTGCAAAGATTAATATGGTGCCCAGTACTGGCTTAAAAAGAGATAGATAAAAGTTAAGTTTAGACTGGATGTTAGAAAGAAATTCTTTACTGAGAGGGTGGTTAGGTGCTGGAATGGATTGCCCAGGGAGGTGGTGATGTCACCAACCCTGGAGGTGTTTAAGGATCGGGTGGATGTGGCACTTGGGGATATGGTCTAACGGTTAGGCACTAGGAGAAAGGGCTGGACTTGATGACCCTGGAGGTCCTTTCCAGCCATGATAATTCTATGATTCTAAGTTATTTCGCCATCAGTGAAAATTCGCTAGTTCTTTCTTTTAGTTTCTGTTTCCTTAGGTCAATTCTCTTTTTCATTTATATGATGTAAGTTACTTCTACAGTAAGTCTTACATTCATCTGAAAAAATATGCCAAATATCCTGAATGCATTGCAAAGAGACCCCAGCTTCAAAGACAGTTGCAGCTTTGATGAGAGGAGACAGATTTTCCTCTAAAATGTATGAGGAGTGGAGCACCTGAACTCTATCCACACTGTTTGGACAGAAAGAAGGATTCAGCTTTACAGCTTGCAAACCAGCACAGCATGGGCCTGACCTTGGTGGAATAGTGTTGTCTCTGGTAGAAGAGAGCATGTAGATGGGTTGCACAAAGTCATAAGAAACTACTCACTGGAGTTGTCATATTGGTTTATGTCAGATTACTCAGGCAGTGAAGTCAGGAAATTTTATCTTGACACCTATTCCAGTTTCTGTCTATGCAAGCACGTTTCAATGTTACCTGGATCTGTAGTTTTTCTACAGATTTTGTGCCCAATTATCTCACAACGGTCAGTTACTTCCTTTTGTGGGGTAACTAATTTTACAGATGTAATAGTTTATAACTACGTGTGTCTTTTGACTACATACCGGTCAATAAAATAACTCAAATCTATGCAAAATAATTAAGGGCTAAAAGGTCTCTTTGTTAGAGATGATCTATGGGGTTTCACCTACAAAAAAAATCTAAGGGAGCAAGTTTGCTTTACACCTCACTGTCTATTCATCAGAACTTTAGATAGTATTCAATTATTGGAGAAAATAAATTTTAAATACAATGTATATGGGGTAAGGGACTGGGGTGAATAACTGCTCAAAAGACAGCAGTTTTTTGATAGGCAAAAGAAAATGTCTTTCCCTGATGGCTGCCTTTTGGATTATGCATGTTCAGAAATTTCTGCTCTAAGTAACTTAATGTAGATATTCACAAATGAAACCAGGACTTTTACACAGGAAAGAAAGCTGCTTTCAAACTATGTACTTTCTCTGTCTCTACCTGATTCTAAGTTAAATAAAATATCTTCCTGTTTGCCTTTACTTAGGGTATTATTTCCATTTGAAATCATGCTGACAATGTAAATACATGCATGCAAATGGATGTGATACATTTTTCCCTTTGCTTTTTGACTCATTCCTTCTTCTAATAAAACAGTCATTACTGCTTTGCCACATGAAGTGCCAAGTGCATTTTCCTGTCATTAATGTCTTGTCTTTTTGCATATGAAGACACTGTTGAGCGGAACTCAAAAGCTGATTCAGACTTTGGATATTTTGTGTCCATATGGCTGATTCAACCTGAAAAGCACCAATTTAAAAACTGGAATGGTTTCAAGCTCCAAAGCTGCTTCTAAGTGATGCCTGAATCTATGCTGTTATGTAGAAAATACAAATCCCAAAATGTTGAATTACTTTCCTGAGGTACAAGAAAATCCATAACATAGCTAGGAAGAAATGCAGACAACTATTCTTGACTCGTCTTATTTGTGACCTAACTACAACCTGCCTTTCATTTTCTTCTGCTGTTTTTGGTTTTTTAAAGTTACTATATGAGGTATTTCTAGCACATAATTTATTTGCACCTTCTACTCTTTTGACCTTTTGATTGTTTTATTCTGTTTAGATGTATCTATAGCAATAAACTAACTGTACCCCAGGCATCCCAAGTACTTGTGTCAGCTGTCATAGAATGACTTGCATCTGGACTATTAAACAAACCAGCCCAGAGGTGAGTGGTAAATTAATTACCTTACCCCTCCAAAAAGGAGCAGCTGCATTCCAGCGGCATATTGGAAAGGTCCCTACTGTACACTAACTCCTCAGCCATTCTCAGGAGCCACTTTAGAGAGTGCTATGCTGTGGGGTTATTCTGTGCGAGACCCGACTCCACACAGACCGATATGATCACAGTAGAAGCCGTTTATTAGCTCTCAGGCTGTCCCTTAATCACAATCTCTCCCTGCACGTGATCCCACAAGTTATAACAACAAGTAGTGCTATCTTGCTCAGAAGACAGTCACACCTTCTAGCTGGCTTCCCAACTGGTCCTTCCTCAGGTCTGGCTGCTGCGCAGGCAGTTTCCCCTGCTCTGCACTCAGGTGCCCCATCCTTGTTTCTTGTGGCCTTCTCGGTTATCTCGTCTCCATGGCACCTGGTTCTTCTCTGCCAGCTAGCAGCATTCCTTAGCTATGATGTCTTAGGCCTGAAGCAGCATCCACCACCACATTATGCAGAACTGCTCCGAAGGTGTCTGGGACCATTGTAAGAGTTTATATGTTCCCGGGAGTGATTGAATTTCCTGGTACAGACATAGCACACAAAGGAGCAAAGTGACAAGCAAACTGAGCGATTGTCCAGTGTTCCTTAAAATGCATGCCATTTCTTACTTTTGTAATGTGTCAGCAAGAAGAACTGAAAGCAAAGTCATGTAACTCTGTTACATCTGAGAGAAAACTGTACATGAAGTACTCAAACTATAGATGCAGCTCTGATCAAGCTACGGAGGTTTCATAGCATGTAGTACTTATATCCCTCAAAATCCAGTGATGAGTTGCTCCTATTGAATTCTTGTGGAACTCATACTATTCGCTAGAGACATTTCAACTAATGTTATAAATCTTCCTGGCAGCCAGTCCCTTTAGGCCTTGCAGATAAAATAGCCAAAGCCATTTGGCACACATTGCTAACCCGAACGGTTGCTGGTACATTATGCCACCGCTACAGAGAAAGATTATTTGGGTCATCTGATAGCCCATTCTACCTTTTCATTATGGTGCAAGTTTTCAAAGCCATGCAGTGCTACAAAGCAAACTGTTCTTAATGCCAAGTAGTCTATTTCAGGTAGATGTCAGCTCTGAAGTAGGACTGAGAAGAATGAGGCTGTCAGTAAGACTGTGATCTCCATCTGGCTGTTTGCCACACTGAGTCATGAGATGTGTTGCTATGAAATCAAATCAGTTTTATATGCACAAAATCTATTTTTAAAGCCCATCAAATAGAGCAGCACTTGGTGAAGACTCCCAAGGAAACGTGAGATGGCCTCAGAAAGTCAGTTTGGCTGCTGTGTATCATAGATAAATGTAATTTAATTGTCCTCTCACTTCTTGTTTAATCCCTCTTCACAGAGAACCACATTCTCATGCTTCACGTAGTATGAGTGCTGATGCTTTAAGCAACTATTTTATTATTTCTCTTGTCTCCCTGCTCTGTATCACTGTAACACAGTATCATGGTAATGATAATGTTGGAAAAGACCTTAAAGATCATCCAGTCCAACCTAAATCCAAAAAAACCCAGTAATCCTAACATCTAGATCATGCCACTCAGCCTAACCTTGAATACTTCCAGGGATGGTGTAGTATCTGTTTTTCAAGCCCATATATGAAGACAAATTTATTTCCTTCTGGAAAATGTCAAAGTTTTCAGTGCCTTCTTTTCTCATGAAAATATTTTTTTTCCCTTGAAAGTGATGGCAAAATTTTTCAGCGGCTAAGTGAATTTAAGTCAGCTTCACAGGGAAGTTCACTGCCTGTTTGCCCTCCAGTTTGGGCTTATCTGCTTCTGAGAGTTAAGAAAAGTTGATGCCCTGATCAAGCCTTTGACCAGGTATTCCCAGTTTTGCAGCTGAAGTGTAGGCGGGTCATAGGGAAACCAGTCAGCTGTGGGGTCTTTTAGATATTGAGCAAAATCTTACTTTGAATAAAAAAGAAAGCTATGTTGGCGTTTTGTTTCTTCTTTGAGAGATGTCTTTTGCTGGAAGTTGTCTGTCCATATCTGATTGCAGAATCCTGAACAAACAAATCCAACTTCTTGATGTAGAGCTTTGAGCTTTATCCATTTTGTGAAAGAAAGACTTGAACAATATTGCTTATCATCGTGTAGCTTTTATTGTGGATAATGAATATTCAGCATGTTGTGCTTCCAGGAACTTTGCTAAAGATAGCACAACATCCTTGTTTTAAAAAATGATGAGCATAACTGTGAAGAATGACTTTGACGCTTTTCCTTCCTCTTCCTCGGTCTAGTTTAACTCCTTACATGCTAACACTTCTCTTCATCATCCATTTGTCATCTCCTCAGCAGACAAACCACAGAAGCATGAGGGCACAGACACGTGGGAAAGTGATACTGGAGGAGAGTTCCAGGTGGTGTTTCATCTACTCTCAGTTTTGTGGTGGGATTAAATACATCTGAAGAACTCTTACTATATTTTCATCTAACCTGTGGATCAGACCTACAGAAATATTACAGTTCTGCCAGTGCTTAACAAAACTTGTATTCCTCATCATATGTAATGTGCTGCAAACAAACAACAAACAAATTCCTAAACATGAAACTGCCTTCTAACACTTTTTATTCTTATCTTGGTGTCCGGCAATGACAAAATCCTCACACCTCTTGTTTCTTTACATTAGATTCTCACCAGTTTGTTATCTCTTTTGCTCAAACATAGTGTGTTTTGGTCTTCCTGGTGGCAGCTATCCTCAGATAATTTCTATCTTATCTGACATGATCCTATTGTTACATGTCAAAATGATACTTATCTGTTTTGCTGTAAGGAGTCCAGTGGTCCAGTATTAAATTGTGTTCAGTTTGTCACCTCATGTGACTTCCCTATCCCAGGTTATATTCTGTAGTTCATATATTTGCTGTAACAAGGGTAAGATTTCCCTTTTTAATTATTTTACTCCTATTTATACATTTTCTAATCTATCAATATTTGTCAATTTTTCTCAACTCCTGTTTTTCCCTAGATTTTTTTTTAAATATAGTGATACAATTGTCTTTGCCTTCTGAAACAGACATGATCTCCCAGCATCTTCCAATTCCTTGGAGGTGGCTACAGTGCTTTGTAAGATACGAATAACCCATGTAAAAATAATCTGAATAATAGACAGCAGACTACAGTATCAGTCTCCCAGGCATAGTGGATAGATACAAACCTGTGGTAACTGGGTTTTCTGAGGTGAGCTTTTTAGATCTGTGTGGCTTTCTTTCAGGATATGCTTGAATTTTCTCAGGAAAGTTATGCTGAAACAAACACTTTCTCATTAAGGGTTTCAGTTTCAAAACAATAGTGTGGGCCGATGTGGAAAGGAGGGGCAGGGCAGGGCATCTGAGTCAAAACATTCCTAACAAGAACAACTTTTGTTTAAAAAGTACAGATCTACCTTCCAGCTACATGCGTCAAACGTTGGCTTTGACACAAAGAAGAGGAGGCGGGACTGTTTTTATCATTTTAAATGCAATCTTAATCTTGGAGAGCCCATAAAACAGCTCCAATCGTGGAATACGACAAAAGTCACCAGGTGGTTTTTTCAGTTTCAAAGCCTGAGGTGTCTGATTTTCCTTAACGATGGTGAGCAGATATGGTGGACAGATGAATAGAGGGGGAAAAGGGCACCCTGAGCTACATTACTCTTAAATTCCTTTGTTTAAATAGATGCATTTCTCTACCTTACTGGGACCTAAAATGATGTTATGAAATAAAACAAGGCCGTGCTCTGTTACCTTTGGGTACCATTTAGTCTTAGACAGAGGTGTATTCTTATGACTCATGCAGAGATGAACTCTGGTAAGCACAGAAGGCATAAAATAAGCTGATGGGATCATCTAAACCAATCTGAAATTATTAGTGTGCTGGCTGAGTGTGTCTTAATAGCTGCGCCTTGGATGTAAATATCGGGTGTTTAAAAACTAAAATACTAACAGGCTACTTTATATTGGCTGATTTTTATTCTTTTTAACATATCTTTGATGTTTCCAACCAGTGTCTCATAAGAAAGGCACAGCAATGTAGAAAAATGTTATGCATGCTCATCAGAGTTTAATAGGCAAATAAAAATAGTATATTGTATGTATTTTAATTATTTCCTCTTTTTTGTTCCCCCTCCTCTTTTGGGGAAAGAAGGTCTGCAAGGTTACATTACACTGAGAAGACAGACTGCCAGATGATCAATATTTTTTGTTTTATTACGTTATCAAGGATGGTGATAAGGTCTCTGTATAGACATTAGTGTCAATAACAGCCCCCTTGCTGTTGTAGTATGCTGTGTCCTCTAGTACATTAGATCTTTATCTTCTGTTGCTGTCTAAAGGAATTTGTTGCCCTTTTCCAGAGTAATCAGGTAGTATTTACTTGACTGAAGTAGTTGCTGTTCATTAGGATCCAAAATATCTTTACACCACAGTTTTTAACCCACTGTATTACTGGGGAAAATGTCCCATTGAGGCAAAAGCACATAGTGTAACTTATGTGTGGGCTAGTACAGAACAAAAAAAGGCCCAGAACAATCCGTCTGTCAAAGCTAAATTCCCCCACAATCTCTGACCTCTGCTCATCTTCAATTGTTTCTCTATGATTCATTTAGAAAATATTTTTTTCCATGTCTTACAACAGTCCTACTCCCTAGCCCTGTTCTGCGTTAAAAACTCCTTAAGAGGATCATTATTGGCCAAAGTACTGATTTTTCACAGCCAAGGTGTAACTTTTACATCCTTTGAGAGGAACAGAGCAACTTCTCGGTCAAATGGTGAATGACTAGGTCACTCCTTACTTTGAAAACGTTCTGCCAGCTTTTGAATTTTTGACTGACTTTGTGGGATGGAGCCAGGCTCTTCTCAGTGTCATCTGGTGATAGGACAAGGGGCAATGGGTGTAAGCTGGAACATAGAAGGTTCCACATCAATATCAGAAGGAACTTCTTCACAGTGAGGGTGACGGAGCATTGGAACAGGCTGCCCAGGGTGGTTGTGGAGTCTCCTTCTCTGAGATGTTTAAAACCCGTGCGAATGTGTTTCTGTGCGACTTGGTCTAGGTGATCCTGCTGTGTCGGGGGATTGGACTAGATGATCATTCGAGGTCCTTTCTGATCCCTAATGGTTCTATGATATAGTCAGATATATGTGGAAAATGAGCCTTAGATTTTATGTAGCCTGTAAATTGAGTGTGTATTCCAAACATGAAGACAGTTTCTATAATATCTTAAACAACTCCATTTTTCAAATCTAGAAATCTGTAGTGGCTTATTGGGCAGAAGTTTTTCTATTAGAATCTCTTTGGCTATAGAAAGATATGTAGCTGGGGTTTTTTTATTTCATATCCAATATGTTCAGAAATTATTTCAGTTCCTACTGTGATGGTTCCCATTAAAATGTAAAGCATTAATAACTAGATTTTAGTTAAAAAGCAAGTGCTTTATGTATTTTCTCAGTATATTAAATGGCAGGCTTTTTATGTATCCTGGAATACCATTGTTCAGTCTTAGATAGCTGGTTTTGACATCAGTCATCCCAAATAGGTGTCTCCACAGGTGAGGAATCAAAGACAAATATAGAGTCTGAGTTAGCACAGTGTAGAATAATGAAAGCTTCCACTGACTTNATGACCTCCCTGCTCCTGCTGGCCACACCATTCCTGATGCAGGCCAGGATCAAGCTACTTGTATTGACTTAGACAAAGACAGACTCATTTTTTAATGTTTTATCCTCCCAAAGAATAACATGAAAGTTATTAAAGATATTCTAGAAAATAATCTCTTTCTCTATAGCAGAAATTTCATTATATATATTTAACAGCTCATTAATATCGGGTGAGCATTAATAAATTAAATTCTTTAGTAATTATCATATTTGTAACCTCTGACCTGGCAAGGATAAGGCAAAAACAAAAAGATTTTTAGAGCTCTTGTTTAATTGAATAATCCCTATTTTTTATGGGGGAGCAAAATGCAGCCCCCATAATCCAAGATTAAATGATCATTGTTCTGTTGTGATACTTAGCTGCTCACCAAACCACTTACAATCATTTACCAACAGTCCTGGCTAACTGGGGAGATCCCAGTAGACTGCAGATTAGCAAATGTGGCACCCATTTGCAGGAAGGGCTGGATCCTGGGAACAGCAGGCCTGTCAGTCTGGCAGTGGTGCTGGGAACAGATCGTCTTGAGTGCCATCACATGGCACTTACAGGACAGTCAGGTGCTCAGGCCCAGTCAGTATGAGTTTGTGAAATGCAGATCCACCTGACTAACTTGATCTCTTCCTACAACAAGACAAACCACCTAGTAGATGAGGACATAATGCTGTGTGACGTGGTTTAAGGGTGTCCTGGAAGTAATGGATTGAAGGTTGGACTTGATGTCTCTTCCAACAGAGATATTCTGTGATATATTAGACTTCTGTATTTGTGTCCAAAGTCCTATGCTTATATTTTCTATGTCAGATGTTCTTATACCTGTTACAAGAATGAACACTGGCTTCAGCTAGCATCTCAAAGATTGATTGCCACTAGGTCTGCTTTATTACCCAAATCTGTTAAATACCAGAGAGTCTTATGTACTTAAGTGCTTTGCTGAATACAGATAGAACGTTGATCTGGAGCCAGAACATGTTGCCCGGGGCCACCAAAGTTATTGGTTTCCGCACCAGGATTAGAACTTGAGTTCCCCAATCCCAAGCACGTCTGCAGGTGAATAAACTGTTTTTTACTTCACGGTGAAGTTGATTCTACTAATAAGAATACTCTTTTCACTGGGGTAACAAATCAGAAAATAATAATTGGATATGGAGGAAATAGTTTCATAATTCAATTTAATGCATCAGCTCTTTTTACTCCATGAGTAATTTATATTTCTCGTGACAGCAGAGAGAGAAAGATTTGTTTTTCTTTTCCCTTAGTTTTATTGCTGGGAATATGGAGAAAGAGTGCAGTTGCTTCTCTTTATATTTGCCTGTGACAATGATAATTTTTAATTTAATAAAATTTAAAAAGGGAGCTGTCCTTACCAGCAAAAAGATTTCATCTCCTTACAGAACCTGAAGAGAAGTGGGTGGAAATTTGTTCATGCACATCATGATATACAGATTACACAACTAATTACCCGATTCTTTAAATTTATATCCAGCTAATGTCAAGCCATTTTGAATAATAAACCCCTTCAAAAAAAAGATTATTTGTTTCAAGCTCTTGCTGTCTTAGACTCTGTTCCATTAATGTGTCAGACTCTGTTAATCTCAATAAAATGCAGAGAAAAATAACATTTCATGCCGCATTATAGCCACCAGACTAGAAGGAATGCTTTAGAAATCCCACTGATGCTCCCTCCCAGCGTAGTTGCAGACTCTACCTTTCAGCCCCGTGCCAGCAAAGAAAGCCTTCACGGATGATGATGACTAAGATCAGTTATTCAAGTCTGACACATTTGATGAAGGCTGTTTGAATATCCATTTCTCATAACCCATACAGAATTTGTATGCTTTCACTATGATGAAGGCAGACAAGGCACCGATCCAGGCTTGGATTTTACAGGGCAAAGGGACAAGAAAGAAGAGAAAGGATTTCAAAAAAATCTACTGAGGATAAAACAAGTTACCTCATATCACATTCATGAGGAAATGGCTTTTGGAGTTTCTATCCAGACTACAGAATTCTTGTTAATAGCTAGTGCCAAAGCAGATGCCTTGATTAATGAGAACAGATGGGTTTCTCCGGAGGGTCTGCAGATTTAGACAGTACTTTCACTAAATGAAATGCTAATGATCTGGCATTGTGCTGCTCTATGTGGATAACACCAGTAATACTATTTCATTTGTATTTGTGAAGCAAGAATGTTCTCTTTTAGAATTTCAAGTATAAACCTCTAGTGTTTTGACTCACCTACATCTCATTAAGAGCAGTACATAAATTTCCCAAATGCATGTATGTGCTTTATTTCACCACTTGCAAACTGCTTTGGCAGATACTGCAGTTCTTAGAGGTTCTTCTCAAGACTTGGAGGAATACCTGCGGTTTGCATTTTTAAAACGCAGTTTACCAAGGCAAATTATTTACTTGAATAATTGTGGTAAAAAACAAGATTAGATGAATAATTTTCACTGCTATATGCAACACAAACTACTTTTCTTGAATTTCTTTGGCCACAATTTCCAAATAAAATTAATCTGGACATATTTGTAGCGTGGCTTGTGGAACTGGTCAGGTTTGTTTCCCAAATCTGCCATTAATCAATGATTCTGCTGCTAAAAAATGACCAAAAGAAGAGTTAATAGAATTCATGGTTTTTTTAAGGTTAATGATTTCTCCTTGGAAGTAGCTGAATAGAATCCCTCTCTTCTTTGGTGCGATGTAATTTTTGTGGGTTTAGGGATGTGTTCTGATTTACTAATTAGTTCTGATTTACTAATATGGCTGTTACAAAATACATCTGCTATTTGCACTAATCACATCTGCTTGGATATGTCCTTCTGGCACTTTTTTGTTTCTGGAAAGACACTGAGGAAAATAACTCGTTTAATCATATGGATCTTTTAGGGCTTATCTGTCTTTCTAGTAAAAAAGTGTCATTAATCTCAATAAAAGAATTCCTAAATATTACTTACTATAAAGAACCTGCATCTACAGTCTAGCAGATATAACAGCCACAAATAGCTGATTTTCTCTTGCAGACAGACGTTTCTGTTAATCATAATTCCAGCAAACACCTTTAGGAACTCTTGCAAATATATGTACCAGCAGTGGATGTCAAAATTACAGACCAGGACTAGAAAGCTGACAGTATGATAAAATGGTATAACCAACATGAAGAGGCTTACAAATTACGATCATCATAGTCACTGTGCCAATGAGGTTTCTCCTAACAATAAAGATTCAAAAAATTCCAATGCTCGTGTACTGAATTCTGTCACAGCAAAAGATGACCAAATAATAGCTAGGAATGACAGTACATTTGGGGCAGTGAGGTCTGAAGAGAGATCTCCTTATAGCACGCACTAAGAGTGTATTTGGAGTAGCAGAATCTGAAGAGACATCAGGAGATGTGCCAGCATGCACCAGCGCTGTAAATTGTATTCAGAGCCAAAGAGCACGAGCACAGCAGGGATACCAGAGAATTTCTTGTCTGGTCTCACAGAATAGCTTGACAAGTGGCAGGCAGTGTCTACCATCATTGCACCATCGGTGATTTGCCAATCTCTTACTTTGCACAAAATTTTGTCAGAAGTATAATATTTTAAATTTAAAGCAGACTTATCTTCAGTCTCCATGATTTAATTAAAGAAAGGATATGAGACAACTTGGTTCAGACATTTGATGATAACTTCCCCTTTGGAATTAATTTTCCATGCCAGATTTCTTGCTCTTTCTAAATCCATTTCATGGGCACTCCAGTCACTTTTCTTCTTTCTTATTCAGAGCACTGTATAGTCTCCAGTCAGCATACTGTGCTGAAATCTGAGTTACTTTGACACTATTGCATTCACCAACTATATTTGTACTCTCAAATAATCTCATATTTGACATGCCGTGAATTCGGGCTGATTGACATTAATTATATTTCCTGCCTTTAGTTGCTTATTAATCACATAAGCCTCTTATTCAATTTTCTCCTTCTACGGGGCTGTGTAGGACTTCATATCTGAGGGGAAAATACTCAGAATAAGGGGATGTGGGATGATGCAGTTCCAACTTAATAAATAGACAGAAATACCATATTTCTGCAGCTCAGCAAGTAATATTACCAGTAAATAGCCAGGGAAAATTCTCTGTTCCTATCCGTCCTAGTAAATATACCAAAGCAGGAAAATTCATTTTCAGCACTTTCTTGACCCTGGAGTGCACTAATGTACATGAGGATGAAGGTTGGCTTCAAGCTTTCAAACAGATTCCAGTTGTAGCGCAGCAAGCTTGCCCACTAGAAAAAACAACTTGAGTCCCACTGCGTGCTGCTCTGCTTAAGTTCATTTAAATTAATACCCTTTGCTGCAGGAATAAAATGTTAAACCCAATTTGGTACTGGTTCTGAAGGCCATGTGCTGCTTAAGTGTTGTTGAATGTGATGTGGAGAGACAATACTGTCATGAGTGAGCTCTGTATGCAACAATGGGAAATGTAAATTACTTCTCTATCTGCAGCGCTCAAAAAAGCATCAGAAAGCGTGGTTTGTGTTTGAACTGAGTGTGGCCATAAATGCAGCCATCTGTGCTGCTTGCTTTGCTGTCCATCTTCAAAATGATGACAATAGATAAGCAATGACCATATGATATTTATGCTGCATTAACTTCGTGATAGATTCCACATATGTTTCAGTCCAGCAGAGCAAATACTGAAGAAAGATCCTTTCTCTCTCTTCTTCTCCCCAAACAATGTTGAACCGCCTTCTCTTTGGCTGTGGATCCCAAGACTGTGTGCTGCTGGTGTTAGCAAGGAATTTCTTTCATCCCAAATTTGCAGAAATATTTTGCAAGGAACTGGCACATTATGGAATTTTCTATACAAGTGCCTGCAGAAAAACATGTATGAAGGTACAAATGAAGCTGCTGGAGGTGAAGAGGGAAGTTGAAGTTGTCAGTCTTCTGTGGGTTTCTGTTGTTTTCCAGCACAGTGAAGCTTACTCTGCCAAATGTCTGCCTTGTAGTAAACAGCTTCTTTGGCAAATTACCACAGCAATTAGAGAGGAAAACCTTTACATTCCCACATGAAACTAACAAAAAATCTATCAGATCTAATTTATTCCAATGTAACCTGCACTAGCTTCCTTGTATGTACCATTTGCATCAAGTTAAGACAGCTGAAGAAAATGTTGAATTATGAATTACTCAGCTCTCACTTTATATTGGATTCAGTAAATACTCCAGTTCTTTGGTTTTGGACACACTCCAGCATCTTCTGACATTGGTGGGATGAATGCTGTGGGCTTTGATGCATCTACAAACACAGCTCACTCCCTGAAAGATAAATAGTGAGAGAGAACCAATTCTTATAACTAGGTAATAATGAATTCACACTTCCATGATCACAGCTACTTGACAACTGCAAACCCAATCTGTGTAGTTTTATTTTCATTTTGCAAACTCAACCTAAGATTAAAGACCCAAGCAGATTTTTTTCTAGCTCATACACCAGCACAGAAAGAAATTTACAAATACACAGCAGCTACAGCTCAGCTAACAAGTCTGTAAGAGATGCGTAAGGCAGAATTTGAACCTAGCTATCATTTGCAAAAGTTTAATTAGCTCCCTCGGGCAAGCCGTCAACAAAGGAAACAGATATAAGTCTGGATTGACGTAGCCTAAAAGCAGTTTCAGATCATAGGAAATGTAACCCTTAGGTCTCTAAGTTACTTTATTTGTGTGTCTTGAACGTAGGATTTTACAGAAACTGTGAGTATCCAACAAACATTTATTGTTGAACAGACAGTGTAAATTACTGAGACTAACATACGGTCCCAGCAGTAATAGGTCCAGCATTTGCTGGCTTACCCCCACCTTGCCACTGCAGGCACTACAGACAAGTAAACTTTAAGGAGACATCAGGGAAGAACTTTTTTACTTGAACACATTGATCCTTGGTTTTGTGAAGTTGCTATTTTCAAACTCAGCTTTTTTTGGCTTTCATTTCTTCTCAGATTCTTACACCTTTTCACGTCAGCATTCCTTACTCAAGACTTTGAGCTATTGACTATTCCTATATCAACTCTTTGATTCTAGATGTTATAATTTTACATGGTCTTTATGAGCTCTTAGATTTGCACACTGACAACGTTTTTGACAGCAAAATGGAACTAAACACCATAAAACTGAATTCTTGCTCACAAACGCACAGTTTTTCAAAGTAGACTAACATACTTCACACACCTCAGTTAGTTCCCATTTCCTCTGTACTACACCTGTGTAATTGTCTGATGTTTTCTGCACTGGTTAAGTTACTGAAAACAGAAAATGTATGGAATTTTTTGCTTTTAACAAGGACAGGTTTAATGAATAGGACAAAGAATTTAGACTTTATGCATCGGTCGTAAGGACAGTAAAGGTGTTTAAACTTCTCACTATCTAAGACTCATGAGCCCTAGTCCTCAGTAAACAATGTCAGTTAAATTTAGCAATGCTTTTAAAACAACTGTGTTTGATAGAATCATAGGGTGTGTTGTGTTGGAAGGGACCTTTTGCAGCCTTCCTGGTCAACTCACTAGAGTGAGCAGGGAAATCTTATCTAGATCGGGTTGCTCAGAGCCCTGACCAGCCTGACACTGAATGTTTCCAGGCATAATGCCCCCACTACTCCTCTTGGCAACTTTCAGATATTTTCTTCAGTCACCTGGCATCCTACATCTAATTGAATTGATTTGAGTGTAGTGCACTGCCTGAAAACTTCTTTCACTAAATGAAATGGCAAACCTTTGGCTACAAACAGGAATATAGGTTAAGTGCTCATTATCATTTATCAAAACATCTTTTCTTGGTATCTAATTCAGCCTCAAATGATGGCTACATCTCATGAGCTGTTAGAACAATCTAACCTTCCATAGCACAAACTAAGTTAAGCCTGTTCTGTGCAGCACCACATTGTTCTCTGGTAGAAAGTGGAGCTGCTTCCTCTAGCACATACAATGGTTCTTTTACCTGAACTCCAGCCCCAGACTTAATTAATAATAGAAACACAAAAGAGGAAGGAGAACAAAAGCTGGAAAGAGAGAAGGTTTTAAATTCTTCACAGGATACTAAGAGTCTAAGAGCAAAAAAAAATGTGTACATCTCTTTTGCAGGAGCAGGAATGAGTACAGCACCAGTGTATATTGCCATAAAAACACAGGAATCTGAATGCTAATACTGTAGTTGAACACATTTTCTCTAGCAGGTGGGTTCAAAGAGCCTTGACAACCCTTACTGATGCTATGACAACTGGAGTGAATTATTCCTCTGTGCTTCCCCAGAGGACAATTTAACTTTTTCCTCCAGTGCAAGATAAGGGTTTTTCAGAAAATACTAAAATAATTGTGGACTGAATGCAATCCACTTCTTTTCTTCAGTGTTGTGATCTTTAATCTGAGCTGGGAGGCAGGAAGTATATTGTAGCCTAAACGCGACTGAGGTTAGTGGGAGTGGGGCTGGCTACGATTTACTGCTGAGAAAATGTTACTGATTCTGCATTGTAGTTCTTATTCTTGCTTATCTTGCAGCTTCTGATTCTATAAAGAAAGATTCAATGCACAGAGATAGGCATGATTTGTTGAGTACAGTTGCAGTTCAAGACTTTGGATTTGTGATGAAACTGCAAAAGACTTTATTCAATTATTTTCACAATTAGGTTAAATTGTTTCTGAAAGTAGGAATCAATTTTTTTATTCCTGGCTGAGTGATGATGCCAAATTATCATTGAAATTGAGGTGACAGATGAAGCAGGACCTAACGTAAATGGACAGCGTTGTGTTTTAAACAGGGGAGCCAATCTGAAATCTTATTACCCTCATGAGCATAGTGCTGCCATGGGGCAGGCTGGATGTCACTGGGTTTCCCTTCTAGCCAAGGACTGACTTACAGTCTTGCCTTGCCCATGTTTTGTTCCATTCTACTATGGATGGCAGAATGCAGAGTTGGAGTAGAAGCCTACTTCTGCTTGGCAGTTCTACCCAGAGCCAACTGGCATTAAAAAAAGCGCTGGATATCAATGATCTGTCACAACTGAATGACTCTTTTCAGGGACAGGCACAAATGTTTGTGCTTTTCCAAAGATAGTCACTGTCTGTAGACTTTTTTGCTAGCTGGCATCTGTATTAGTGCCCAGAAGCTTTTCAGCTTTGCTGGCTGGCTGGAGTTAAGCTGCTGCTTCCTGGGTTACTGATCTCTTCAACCCATCCTCATGGGAAGAACTTTTGTGTGTGATGCTGTAGGTGGCATTTACGAATAATCTAAGGGAGGAAAGAAAAAGAAGAGTTAATAGAATTCTTTAATACTCGTTAGTCAAGTAGCATTTCTTTAGAGCTTTTTATTCTGAAGCTTCAGTCAATATTCAAGGAAGGAAAAGTTCTGCAGAGCAGACATGGTGTACTAAGGGAAACAGGAATTACTGTCATTAATGTATTATTTGCATTGCAGCTTCTGACAGGAAAAACAGATGCGGGCTTTTAATAAGCTGCTTTGTCAGTCAAGTTAACACATTCAGAAATCATACTGAGAACCTCTGAAACTGTAAACTGCCCAAGAGTGGAAGTCTTATGTGCAAAAATCTGGTACCGATAAAAGTTAGCCAGCTCACACTCAGGTTTGCTCTCTCCTTTGCAAAATAAATGTTATGTTTCCAGCTATGCCTGCATTTCTGTTATAGTAAGTACAGCCACATGAGAAGAAAGGTACCATTCTCCCAGTTTTAAGAACAGCAATAAGTCTTGCAGGTTCCGGTCCCCGAATGTTATTTCTCAAGGTTTTTGGGTGATCTGGAGATTACCTGAATGGGAAATGTCAGGGGAGAGCAGGGGCAGCCACTGATGGTCTAAATCTCTCACGAGATTAACCAGGGGGCTACAGGATCGGCACTCATCTGGCAGCCTTACAAGGTGGCAAAACTGGAAGTCACAGGCAGCTCATGCTGAGCTCCGACAGTGCTAGCCGCTTTAGCTGTTTCAGCCGCCAGGGGGCAAAAGAAAAACAAACAAGCAAACAAAAACCCAACAAAAAAACCCTCAAAACATGGTAACAATGCAGCAGCAGAAGATGACCAGGCTATGGTCACCAATGCACACGGATGTGGGAACCCAGAGGTCCCCCAACAAGATGAGGATGTGCAGGTGACAGGCTGCCAGGAATGTAGCACTCACTTGGGTTTTCCTGGCTGCATTCTGTGAGAGCAGGTAGGTTATCTGCTTAACCAAGCAGCACATCTGCAAGATCAGGTTGAAAAGCTACAAGCAGAAGTAGAAAGGCTCAGGATGATGAGACAGGCTAAAACAGAGGTAGACTGGTGGAGCCAGTCTGGACAACAGCCAAATAAGAGCCAGAAACAAGGATCCTAAGTGTCCTGCACCTCTCAGATGGAAGACAGAAGCCCAAGTAGAAGGGGTGAGGGGAGCCAAGTGCAGGGTCATGGCAGAAGGCAAGTACCACCCTTGCCTGCCTCACCTCCCCAGTTGCATTGGTGACAATTCCTGATGCAAATGATGGAGGAGCCCAGTAGGAGAGGAGTGCTGCTGGATCTTATACTCACAAACAAGTAGGGTCTGGTTGAAACAGTGAAGGTTGAGGGCAGCCCCAGACTGCTGAGGCTCCAGAGGAAGTTGAGACAAGAGAGGAGCTTGTCTTGGTTGATGAGGACTGTGGTAGGGATAAGTTGAGCAAACTGGATGTATACAAATCCATGGGGCCAGATGGGATGCACCCGTGTGTACTAAAGGAGACAGCGGAAGTCATTGCTAAGTCACTCGCCATCATCTTTGCTAAGTCATGGGTATCAGGGGAGGTGCCTAGGGCCTGGAGGTTAGCAAATGTCACTCCAGTCTTCAAAAAGAGTAAGAAGGAGGACCCAGGTAATCAAGAAAGGTGATGGAACGATTTGTCCTGGACAAGTTCTGCTGCAGTTGAGACAGTGTAGAGTCTTATATCTGAGCAAGAATAACCCCAGGTACCAGTATAGGTTGGTGACTGAGCTGTTGGAGACCAGTGTAGGAGAAAGGGACCTGGGGGTGTGGGTGGACAGCAGTATGACCATGAGCCAGCAGTGTGCTCTTGTGGCCAAGAGGGCCAACAGCATCCTGGGATGGATCTGAAGAGGGGTGGATAGCAGATCAAGAGAGGTTTTCTCCCCCTCTACTCTGCACTGGTGAGACCACATCTGGAGTATTTTGTCCAGTTCTGGGCTCCTCAGTTCAAGGTCACAGAACTGCTAGAGGGAGTCCAGCGTAGAACTACAAGGATGGTGAAGGAAATGGAGCACCTTCCTTATGAAGAGAGGCTGAGGGAGCTGGGTCTCTTTAGCTTGGAGAAGAGGAGACTGAGGGGTGACCTCATCAATGTCCATAAATATGTGAAGGGTAGGTGTCAGGAGGATGGAGCCAGGCTCTTTTCAATGTCATCTAGTGATAGGACATGGGGCAATGATTATAAGCTGGAACATAGGAGGTTCCACGTAAATATGAGAAGAAACATCTTCCCAGTGAGTGTGACAGAGCACTGGAACAGGCTGTCCAAGGGAATTGTGTAGTCTCCTTCTCTGGAGACATTTAAGACTTGCCTGGATGTGTTCCTGTGTGACTTGGTGTAGGTCATCCTGCTGTGTCAGGGGTATTGGACTAGACGATCTTTCGAGGTCCCTTCCAATCCCTAGCGATTCTAATGATTCTGTTAGATTCTTAGTCTGCTTCAGCAAACTGGAATAATAATAGTTGGTTCAATCCTGAATAACAATTGGTGGCACCAGGAATAGGGTATATAATCATAGGAAATTTTCTCTCTTTGGATTGACTCTGATCATACCATGTTTGCATTTGTACTATTCCTTTCTTCAGGATTAATTGGTATGAGTATTTAAATATGGATGCATCTGTCAGAACTAGATGATCTCTTCTGAATGGATCCTCACTGACTTCAAAAGGCTAATGCACCTCTGCGACTGTGCTTCATGGCTGCTGTAATTAACAGTACTTTGGTATAATACCTCTTCTGCAGTGTCTCTTACGTTTACCCATGATTTTCTTGTTACAACCACATAAGATCTCCAAAGCTCCTGTGCAAAATCAAATTGTCTACTTGCTACAATTTAGACTTGAAATCAATCACTCCTCTTCCCATCTTGTCTGAATAGTATACTCTTTTATGGATGACAAAACAAGGAAAAGTTGGCAATCACAAGGCCTATAGTATAATGTTTATTGCAGATGACATAGACAGTGGCTTGAAAAATGCATCAAGGTGGCTTATCTTTTTATTTGATTACATCAGAAACACAATAGGCTAGACTTTCAGACAGGGTAACGGGGAGAAACTGTGCCCATTTGTGACAGCAGAAAATTTTGCCCAGCATTTTTAAAGCTCCCACAGCAGCATATAATTTATTGCTTTCCTGTAATAATGTTCACTATTACACAGTATGTCTGAAAGCAAAGAAACCTTTGTGAGACAGATGGTTCTTATTATTGGAATGAAAGTTATTTCCTAAAAAAAAATCACACCTATAATTTTCCCAGAAAGGGACCCTGTTGTTAATTTGGAGGGTTTATTTCCACTTAGGAATTAAAACTGGGCACATGAGGAATGAGGGAAGTTTGGGCCAAGTTCTTAAACTATTCTCTCTATTGTACAGTTCTAAAATGGAATATATCAAAATCTGTCCTCATACAACCTAAATATTTGCTTGCATATAGGTAAAGCTTAGATGTTGAAATTATTTACAGAAAAAATATATTCTTTTAACTGCTTTTTCCTTGCCCTACTGTGAAGAAACTAGGAACTGATCAACATCCTTCAGTGCATAGGAAACTGTGGGTGTCCTTGGGTGTTCCTCGGGGTTTGTTGGTTTTCATGACTGTCTTCTAAACCACTAGTGGATTGACACATTTCAAGGTTATTTCCTCTGCAGTTAGCAACTCATAATGGTACAGCTAAGCTCACTTCATACTGGTATATCTAACCTATGGGAGAAGGAGTAGTAGATGCTTCCGTGTATCAGTTACTGCCCATGATATTGTCATAGCATGGGAAAACAAAAGATTTGCATTCTTTGGAAAAATGGAGGACCTGGAAGCCATGCCATCTTTTTTTTTTAAATAGCGTTCTATGTTTTGGAAGGATGTTGTGGTACTGGGTTGTTAGCCAGGCTTTGATGATCTCAGAGGGCTTTGTCAGCCTCAGTAATTCTGTGATTCTGTACCATTTTTCTATAGTGTAAGAGACCCCTGTGTCTACTAGAGAATTTTTACCTATACTGCCATAAAGGAGATTCAAAGATACTGTGAGCCTCCTCTATGTTGCTATCATGAGCAGAACTGTAATGATCGAGCCAAACTCTGCTTTAGCTGTGTCCGCTTCAGTGGATTCAAAAAGCTCAGCTAGGCTCCAGGCTCCAGGTCATAGTCATAGCCTTTCTGTGCTGTGCTTTTCACACTCATTCCTGATCCATCATCGCACTGATTTTTAGAGTTGTGTTCCTAGCACTCTGTGGTCTCCCTTGCCACATCGTCCTTGTTTCCTGTTTGCTCAACTTCCCCGAGCTTGATGCACATTGGCTGCTGATCTTCCTATTAATTGTGTCTAAGCTAGGATTTTAATCATATTTATCTTCTGTGGTGGAGAGCAAGGTGAACCTTGATGGCTTCTGCAACACCTTGACCTCTGTCCAAGTGCAGGTTTGCATCAGATTCTCTGTGGACCTGTGCTGTGGCTTTTGACCTGTAAAACACAGGTACCTACTGGTCAAGTGACGAGTGATGTCAGACATCAGTGGCCAAGTGTTAGACTGTCTCAGTCAGCTTTCTACTGAAAATACCCATGAAGGGAATCAGAAACACCGTGTCTTTGCCATATTATCGGGAAAAAACCAAAACCTCTGGAGTTCTTAGACCAGGAATCCTATGCTTTGGACAACTCAAGTTTAGATCAAAAGGGACTCCTGGGATGAACTTCTAAACATGAGGAGTTCTTTCAAAGGTTCTTTGACCACATCTGGAATATTGTATCCTGTCTTGTGCCCCTCAGTTCAAGAAGGACACAGAACTGCTGGAAAGAGTCCAGCACAGAGCCACAAAGATGATGAAGGGAGTGGAACACCTGCCTGGTGAGGAAAGGCTGAAGGAGCTGGGTCTGTTTAGCCTGGAAAACAGGAGACTGAGGGGTGACCTCATTAATGTCTATAAGTATGTAAAGGGCAAGTGTCAAGAGGACAGAGCCAGACTCTTGTAAGTAGCATCTAATGATAGGACGAGGGGCAATGGTTGTAAGCTGGAACATAGGAGGTTCCACATAAATATGAAAATGAACTTCTTCCCAGTGAGGGTGACAGAGCACTGGAACAGGTTCCCCATGGGTGTTGTGGAGTCTCCTTCTCTGGAGAAGTTTAAAACCCACCTGGGCGTGTTCCTGTGAAACTTGAGCTAGGTGATCCTGCTGTTGCAGGAGGATTGGACTAGATAATCTTTCAAGGTCCCTTCCAATCCCTAACATTCTGTCAATCTGTGATTCAGCTACCCACCTCTACAATATGCAGCACCTGGATAATTAGTTTCAGCTCCAAGAATACCCTTGTTCATTCTGAGAAGGGAATGTATCTCCGATCTTGTGACATCTCAACAGCCTGACTCCCTAAAGATAAGATGATTTCTCTGTCTTGCTGGTTCATTTTGAAGTAGGGGTTCCACAACAATAGGAGGAGCTGAAGAATTATGGGGAGAATTAAAGGTCCTTCAGCAGTCAGAATCTTCAAAAGAGTAGGAAAGAGAATTTGCTCCAGGATATGCAGCTGACGAATCTCACTGGAGGGTTAACTTTTCCCTCAGATTGGTTGAATGATAGACACTCCATTTCTTCTATACTGTGTGTGAGAGCTAATTACAATTGTGATGAGATCTCATAACAATCAAGGCAATTACTTCACGCAGTTGACTGAGCTCTTGGGGCTTGATGGTAGGTGACCTCTAATTGCATATTGGCCACAAAACTCAGAAAAATGTGGAGTGTAAGTAGCTGATGGAAACTTGTGTGAGCTGAGATGATACCTTATCTGAGCTATCTAGCCAGTAGATTTTTGTAAATGCACATGTATTGAAACCAGTTCTCACTTCCCACTCACACAAAGACAGCGTATGTGGAATGCATAATTTTTTCATGATAGCATGTGAAATAGGATTTTTTTTTTAATTGTGCATATGTTGTACTTGTTCTCTTCTTCCTTTGCTAGATGTTAATGAAAGTTATCGCTGGCAGAGAAAAAAGGTCCTATCCTGCATGGCAAAAAAACAACACAAGTTGGAAAGTAGACTTTAATACACTTTTAGATTAAATTAATTGTTTTTTTATTTTTTCATATAAAATTGTGTCCAATTTTATACTTCTAGTACCTCATAATGGTACAGCTAGCCTCAAAATTGAAAAGCAGTCTCTGTCCAAAAGACACAGTGCATAAAATGAGGTAAGCCTTGGAGAAGCATTTGTCATAAAGGTCTCATTGCAAAATATCTATTGCTTTAGGCCAGTTTATAACCTTAAACTGTCAGTCACTTACATTACAGTTGATTTCAGAGACAACACACGTGATGTTTCTGGATGGTTTATTCCCATATAGAAAATTCCGCTCATTTCAAACGGGTGGCAGAGTGATATCTGTATGTGTGTATGTGTGGAGTATGTTGAAGAATACAAATATGTGTTCAAAAAAATATATAATAATTGTAGTATCATCACTGAATTGTTTACTTCAACTAAATCCACTGTGTTTAACAGTGTATACTGTTCATAAAACTTGGTAAACATGCAAGCTTAAAAACCTCCTGGCTGACTGAGCAATAGTTGAAGTGGACACTCTTGTGCGTGCTATAAAGCCCACATCTGACTTGTGAAAGCCAAACTGTTTCTAGTTACTACAAGCATTGTCTGAGTCATTTCATATATTTAAAACAAAAGGGCTTGTAAGGACTGTAGCGGGTTGGGGATTCTCCACTAATTTTAGCAAGTAAGGTCTCGATGACATCTCGGACAAATTTGCCAGACAATGAATGGCTTAGGATACTGGATAAAAGTTTATTAACCTAACTGTATACAGACAAAGAAAAAAGGAAACAAAAAGAATAAAACAAATAAAAACCAGCAAGTTGGTGCACTCAAACCT
>VXBP01003497.1:0-29845 GCA_013400115.1 Rhinopomastus cyanomelas | reverse complement strand
GGGGGGGGGGGAGGGGGGGAGATCTCTGACTAAAAGATAATATTCTGGTCTTGAAAATGCTGATTTCTGATCTTGCCATGACATTACCAGTATGTGGTAAAGAAAAGGTTACTTTCTCCTCCTGAATAGCTGAGCAGTGAGAGAGCTTTAAAAGGCAATCTTTTACAGATAAGAAAAACTAGGATTTTTTTAGAAATAACGGGACAGTAGCCCTAGTGACAAAAAGGACACAGCTGCTGGTAGTCTGAAGATGAAGATGTAGTTAGGTTTTACTTATGAGTATGATTAATGTGTTTACAGTCTGTGTTATCTTAACATGAACTTAACTGGAAGACTGAAATACATGTGGTGCTTGTCAGCATCTTTACTGTTAACACTGAGCTTCTATTTCTGCTGCTTAAACAGTTGAATAGGAACTTCCCTGAATTTTTATGTTAAATATTGTTAAATTATTTTGCAATTAATCTCTAAAATTTGCACACATTTAAAACGTCTAGAAAGCATAAGCTAAAGCTGAAAAGTTTGTACCAGCCTCTGAGAAGTTCATTTAACTCCAGGCTTCTAACTATTTTAACTTGGCCAAATACTTTATACGATGAATTTACACTCCAGCCTCAGTTCCAGACATGCATTGATAAACATGCCTTTGGCTAATATTTTTTAAATAAAACACTTATAAGCCTACCTGTGATTTTCTTAATATGAGTAATAAGTGATGCATGTTATTTGTTGAGCAGTATTAAAAAGAATGACTCAGTGAAGTATGTGAAATGCCTATTTTTAATTAGATGGTCGTATTTTATTATAATCTTTAAAGTTATTCATTACATACTTTACACTTTAATCACGTTTGCTCAATGAGGTGCCCTGTTTTCCATGACAGGGATTGTTTGCTTTATGGATATGCTTATAAATTCGTATTAGTGTTGTTAAATTTAACAACAGTCTAAGTGATTGCTTTTGCAAATGGCTTGACCATAGAACTGCTAAGTTTACAGATATGCTTTCTACACAGAGTTTAATTACAAGTGTTTAAATAGTGGGTGTAATAAGGTAAGTTATTTCCATATGACTGGAATGCCCAATACTTTTTGTGCTGTCCTAAGGATGGCAGCCCAAGTCTGAGACAAGACTCACAGGGGTAGTCTATGAATAAAGAGAGAACACAAAACAGCTTCTCTTTCAAAGACAAAGAAAGTATTCATCATTACATCTTAGCACAACAGTCTAACCTTTCCATCTTTATAATTATTGTGGGCGTTACAGAGCAGAGCTGTTTCCTTAATGAACATTCCCTACTGACAAATGTACCATTCTTCTTGCCTGTACAGAGCAGTCCCACGCTGCCACGTTTTGTATGAAACATTATATGTTCTCTCCAGAGAAAAATTGAGCATTAACTAAACTTTCACTAAATGGTATACGAGATTTTAACTCGGACTAGCAGCCATTTAACATTTACTAAGGTCTGCTATTAGTCTGCTGACATACCCAGTTTGTTTGGGTATGACTCTGCTTTCTAAATGTAGTCAAAAACTAAGATAGGATTGAGACACAGCCCAGGTTTGATCATCTGTGCTGGAAGGCCATCTTACTTTATCATATGTTTTTCTCTCAGTACATCTCTACTTCATGCCTCTCTGGAATTTCTTTATTTGTGTCCCACAGCCTTTCTACCTGCAGTAAATTCAGTAATATTCTGTAGCATTAATTGCTTACAGATAATGAGAAAAAAAAAATCTGTCTTTTCTGAACACTGTGGGAAACTGTGGTTAATCATTTTCAGGTGATTAAACTTTCCTTCTGGTTGTATTGTGAATGAACCGCTAAGAGTGGTACCCACCTTTTCTGTTTAATACGGGTGGAAAACATCACTACATGAAAGTGAGAAGTTTTTCTGATTGACTGGGAAGGTTTTGCTGGGACAGCAATGCCTTCATTTGCAGACAATGGTCCTTTTGTCACCTCTTACTACCAAGAACTTCTACAAGCAGTGCTATTTAGCTTCCACATACATCGTCACTTCATGCTCTGGTCCGAACCTTACTCCAGCAAGTTCTTTACTTGCCATGGCAATAATCTACTATATTTCTTTTGCTGGTATCTGACAGAAAAGAAACTTATTCCACTGCAGCTTGGCAATCCTATGAATTACCAGGATAATCTACCAGAGAATAGGAACAGGAAAATACAGGTGAGCAGTGGCCAGCAGTGGTCATCAGCATGGCAGCAGACTCAATTTTGTTGCTTGAGCCCTGGGCTCCTGCTAAAGGGTGAAAACTGGTGAAAACTGCAGATACAACCACTCCTTGATTCCTGCTTCTCCTTTCTTGGCTGGAGGGCCCCCTGTTCCCTCACGAACCACTTTCAGCCACATTCAAGTACTAATTTTTTAGCAATGAAAGCCTTAATTATCAGATTATTATAATCTTAATTATTAGGAGAGTGAGGTCAGACTGCCAAAGATTTATTATATTTTATCATAATGGAATCTGAATTCTGTTCATCCGGGAAGAAATCTGTTTACAAGCATGGTATGTATAAGGGTTTATTCCTGTTCTAGGCAACATTTATGTGAAGAATCACTAAGTGCTTCTAACATTTATTATGCAGACAGCTCAGATTAAAACTTGCATGAAAGATTTTATCTCTTGGTTTCCAAAATTGCAGAAGTTCTTATCCCAGCCTGTTTCAAGTGTATAAGTGCTCTGGCAAATCATTGCCAGTAATCAAAAGATAGAGAAGTTTAGAAAATATGACCTCACAATTGAAAACTTATACAAGGAATAGATTTCTGCAAAAAGAAAGTTATCTGTTCCTTGTATCTACAGTTAACAGAAGAAGTAATGAGGCTAAATTAAATCAAAGAAGATTTAGGCTAGACCTTAAGGAAAACTCTCTAATGGTGGTGATAATTAACCACTGAAATAGCTTACCTAGAAAGAACACGAGCTCTCATAGTTACAGCTTTTTAAGGATAGATTCAAAAAGTATCTACAAGGAGTAGGTTAGGTTTCTCTGTTGTTAGCTCACTGTGGGTTCATGGACTGAATAACTTCCTGTGATTCCATTTTATCATTTTGGGGCATTGCACTACCAATGTAAAACCAAGGTAGCAAATATATCGTCACTTATGAGTCATGGTCAAAGGGACACAGTCTAGTTAGAGGCATGTATCTAGTAGACTGCCCCAGGGGTTGTTGTTGGTACCAAGTCTTGTTCAACCTATTCATTAGTGACTTGGATGAGGGACTAGAGTGCACTGTCAGCAAGTTTGCTGATTACACAAAGCTAGGTGGCGTTGCCGACTCCCCAGCAGACCGTGCTGCCATTCAGCAGGACCTGGACAGGCTGGAGAGCTGGGCAGGAAGAAATTTAGTGAAGTATGACAAGGATAAGTGTAGAGTCTTGCATCTGGGCAAGAACAACCCCAGGTACCAGTATAGGCTGGGGTCTGATCTCTTGGAGAGCAGTGTAGGAGAAAGGGACCTGTGGGTGCTAGTGGACAGCAGGATGACCATGAGCGAGCAGTGTGGTCTTGTTGCCAAGAGGGCCAACAGCATCCTGGGGTGGATCAGAATGGGGTTGGTTAGCAGATTGAGAAGGGTTCTTCTCCCTCTCTACTCTGCCCTGGTGAGACCACACCTGGAGTGTTGTGTCCAGTTCTGGGCCCCTCAGTTCAAGGACACAGAGCTGCTGGAGGGAGTCCAGCATAGATGAAGGAAGCGGAGTACCTCCCTTATGAGGAAAGACTTAGGGAGCTCGATCTCTTTAGCTTGGAGAAGAAAACGCAGAGGGGTGACCTCATTAAGGTCTATAAATATGTGAAGGGTAGGTGTCAGGAGGATGGAGCCAGGCTCTTCTCGATGTCATCTAGTGATAGGACATGGGGCAATGGTTGTAAGCTGGAACATAGGAGGTTCCATATAAATATCAGAAGGAACTTCTTCCCAGTGAGGGTGACAGAGCAGTGGAACGGGCTGCCCAGGGGAGTTGTGGAGTCTGCTTCCCTGCAGACATTTAAGACCTGCCTGGATGTTTTCCTGTGTGACTTGGTGTAGGTGATCCTGCTGTGTCAGGGGTATTGGACTAGATGATCTTTCAAGGTCCCTTCCAATCCCTAATGATTCTATGACTCTATGATGAAAGATTATGATGTCTTTTACAGAGAGGTACACAAGTGTTTGCATAGAAGTTTTGAGTGTGGTCTAAGCAGATAGATTAAAGGATATTTCCATTAGTCAGTAGATTCCACATAAAATGCTTAGTAGATTGAATTGCACTGTACCCTGAGTTGACTAAACCCGATTGGTTCTTGGACAGATATTAAGACTATTGTTTTTTGTTTATATTTATAGCTCTGTCAGGGACCTGTTGTCCCTACTCCCACTCACAAATAAACTTTTTACACTTAACCAAACTATTTATTGGTCACACAGAAAAAATAATTTCCTACATAAAATATAACAAAGTTGAGTCAGAAACACCATCAGCTACTTTTGGAAGCAGCAGTTGTTTTTCCAAGGTGTGTGCGCATGTGTCTGCGCCTAAATAGTTTATCTGCAGGAAGATTGCTGAAAGGACAACATGGTGCTGTGTTTCAGCTGTGTGAAGGCAAAAAACCCAACTGCGACAAGAGAGAGAATCCTTGTGTGTAAGTAAATCATCAAAGGAAAAACAAAGACAGGTGGGCAGGCAGAAAAGAAGTGAATGGTTGGCAAAAGGAAACAATGACAGGAGGTAGATAGACATATAAGTAGAAAGCAAGGGTCAGAAAATGTAATCAACAGAGGGTCATATGATTCAAGGTGACAAAAATACAAGGCTAAATATCTTTGTGAGCTGAGACTGGAGAATACAGTGCCTTGTGGATATTTTTGGGATACTTCGACAAACTTTGTTCAATCAATAAACATCCAAAACTTGGAGGAATGTTGACTCAACTTCATAGAAGAAGGTAAGACCTGGAGCAGTTAGCATAAAAGTGATTGTACAGGTCTGGAGTGGTTAAAACATTGCCCGTTTACAGACTGCCTCTCTTTCATGGAACACTAATAAGACAATTGGACCTGATAACAAGGAAATTGGACCTAATAATAAAAAAAGGACATAATCAGGCCTGGAGAAAGAATTCCTATTACTGAATAGAAAAATGTTAATGAAAAAAACCACTAAAAATAACTAAAACAAACTAAAACCATCCAAACCAACAAAAAAAAAAAAAAGGCCAAAAAAGCACCAACAGGAGCAGAAATCCTAAATAACCACTCCAGAATTTGTGATCCAAACTCAAGGGAATCTCTGGCCAAACCACAGCCTTTTTTTGCCAAGCAAGTCTTAAAGAAACCAGATTATTTATAGGCAGCCAATGAGATCAATACTGAAATCTAAGAGCTGTTTGTTGACTCTGGATATTTTGTTTCTGTCCAGAGGCATCACAAAATCCTAGTGAGTATGTTTCTTATTTTCTCAGAAGACTAGGAAGCAAGCAGCTGATTTATTATCACTTGGACCAGCATGCAAGTGAACGTGTCATTCGCTAAGCCTAAGTAGGAAATACCCTTATAAGAAAAACGTGAGTCAGAAGGAGGTATGAAATGAACTACTCCTATTACCTCTATGATTCTCCTTCAGTGAGCCACTTATTTTAGAAGGATTATATGTTTTCTGCACAGTTTCAGGCACATTGATGTGTTTTCTTTCCATTCCTCTGTCTGGGATAAGCGTGAGAGAGATATGGTAGATGCAAGTATGGTAGCTGGTGCTAGGCCTCTGCAGGGTGTGCAGAAGCTTCCCACTGCTGGCTTGGTAGCTCTAAGCAGAGGCGCCACCCACCATTAGTGGGAGACTTCAGTACATAAATGTCCAAGCATCTTGCCAGAAACAAAATAGGAAATGAAATTTTGCTGCAGAGAAGTAGATAAACTGCTGGGGGATCTGAAAAAGTGACCTGAAGGTGGCTGGGAGATGAGGGGCGTATGAAAGCAAAGGAGATTGGTAAAGGAGAAGGAAAAGGACGTGGCAAATAAGGTTTAAGTAGCTTTCAGTCCAAAGGCATTGAACAGGAATTGCAGTAGTGCAAAGTGTAGCAGCACACCATAATGTGGTAAGATTTGCCAACATGTAAAACAGAGATAGTGCTAATAAAGCACATGGGGAATTTTCCAGGAAGGAGTATCACAAGCTATGACATCTGCCA
Source organism: Rhinopomastus cyanomelas (assembly GCA_013400115.1). Classification (NCBI taxonomy): domain Eukaryota; kingdom Metazoa; phylum Chordata; class Aves; order Bucerotiformes; family Rhinopomastidae; genus Rhinopomastus; species Rhinopomastus cyanomelas. The sequence continues at coordinate 23,646 of VXBP01003497.1, read as the reverse complement.
GAACTATAATACATGTGCTGAGAAATTTAATGCACGAGTGATGGCAAAGACAGTGACTACTGAAGATCAAAAGTTTGTGTTAGAAATCTGAGACAAGATGAGAGATTCTTAAAGTGATGTGAATATGAGGTATCTTCTACCTATATTTTTCTGTTCTTTACTATTATTGTAAACCTGCTTTTAAAAAGACAGTTAAGGAAGTGAAGAAACCCAGTAAACCCCTAGTGCTCTGTTTCTGTTCTTCTGCGTAACCTCCCACCTCTTCTTTGGCCCACTATAGCCCAGGTTTGGTAACTCCCAGGTCATATTGAACCCCCAAATGTTGTCTCCGTCTCAGCTGACAGGACAGAGAAAGAAGATGCTGGCAGCAGTGCATTTCTGCTGATGTTGTTACTTTGGCCTGAACTTTACACAAGTCTGGACTTTATCAAGTTTTGTAGCAGTAGTGTGAACATTTTTACACCAGGCAAGCTGTGTGAAAAAGTTCAATATCAACCAGCCTCATGTAAACCACAGCGCCGTTTTCTCATTTTGCATAAGCCAGCTGAACAATTGTGGGTGTTGTTTTCTCTGCTTAACTGCAGGTTAGGTCACAGGCTACAGAAGGAATGAAATGTATCCATCAGGTACTTCTATTCCCTCCCTTCCTGTCATTAGTTGCCCTCACTAGGGCTCTTCCTCCCTTAGTCCTTGTATAGCTCAAAGTAGCTCCAGGTCACAGTAGAGGGCACCAGGAAATCCTGGTTTAAGTTGCATACATGCAAAATCCCTTGCCAGCAGACTTTATATAGGGAATTATAATAGAGGTCTTCTAACTCTCTCTGTGGACATAAAGTTAACACTTCTGTTTTTCTGCATAGCAAATAAATTGTTAGTCGTAAGAAAGCAATCCAATTTTGCCACACTCAGTGTGCCTCGCTGAAGGTGTGTGGAATTAATATTTCAGTTAATTTTCAAGTGGATTTACATTTTTCTAGTTTAGGAACATAAAAGGTATGTAGTATGAAGCTGCACGACTTTTATGTCCTGATGTCTATTCAAACTCTTTTATAAGACAAATTATTCAGTATTGAAAATTGTATTTGCTAAGTTTTATAATAAAAATTACAATGAGCCATGTCCATGATTCTTACCTTTATATTTACTTTTACTCCTTTATCCTAATTGGGTAGCTCAGAGGTGAATAACTGAGGGATACTTTTAGCAAGAGTGGTCATGGAGTCAGTTTTTGCCTTGATGTCTCCCTGTTGCTTTACTAAGCATGTGAAAAGTTATGTTTCTACATCAAGGAGGACCTAGCAGAAATATTTGCCTTTGCTAATTTTTGACACCTCTTGCAGCCACTATTCAGCCTACAAAGTGGCATTTTTAGCGTTTTGCTCTTGGCCAATCTCAAGGAACGATTCAGACTGAAAGAATGGCTTGCATTAAAACTTAGGTTTTGTAATAGTCTTCTCTCTGTCTTGGTTGCTTAGCCCTTCTGTGGTTCTCATGCATGGACATCCCCAAGCCAACTGACAACAGAAATCCTTATGAATCTTTACGACAGACCAACCAACTTTGACATCATAGTGCGTTGGCATGGAGCAGCCTGGCGTGGTGTATCTCTACATGCTACCACATGCACAACGTTTGCAGTAAAAGGTCTAATGTTAGGGTGGAGGAAACTATTTTTTGTGGTAGGAGTGCAACATGTTTAGGAATGTGCCTTATTCTCATTTCAATGAGATTTAATGAAACCTGTAGTGTTACTTTATATTGCTTTGAGGTTTCTTTTACTCTACTGTTTGTATAATTGTTCTAAAGAATAGGTCTGAATAAATCTTAATGGGAAATATAACTAAAGCTATTATCCCAGCACTAGGCCAAGCACGTGGAGAGAATCCCACATGGAGAATTAGAATGCAAATTTATAGAAAGAATCATAAAATCATAGAATCATTACGGATCGGAAGGGACCTCGAAAGATCATCTAGTCCAATCCGCCTGCAACAGCAGGATCACCTAAACCAAGTCACACAGGAACCCGTCCAGTCGGGTCTTGAACATCTCCAGAGAAGGAGACTCCACAACCCCCCTGGGCAGCCTGTTCCAGTGCTCCGTCACCCTCACCGTGAAGAAGTTCCTTCTCAGGTTGATGTGGAACCTCTTATGTTCCAGCTTACAACCATTGCCCCTTATCCTATCACTACATGACACCAAGAATAGTCCAGCTCCATCCTCCTGACACCCACCCCTCAAATATTTGTAGACATTAATGAGGTCACCCCTCAGTCTCCTCTTCTCCAAGCTAAAGAGACCCAGCTCCCTCAACCTCTCCTCATAAGGGAGGTGTTCCACCTCTCTTATCATCTTTGTTGCCCTACGCTGAACTCTCTCCAGCAGCTCCACATCCCTCTTGTACTGAGGAGCCCAGAACTGGACACAATACTCCAGGTGTGGTCTCACCAGGGCAGAGTAGAGGGGGAGAAGAACCTCTCTTGATCTGCTAACCACCCCTCTTCTAATCCACCCCAGGATGCTGTTGGCCCTCTTGGCCACAAGAGCACATTGCTGGCTCATAGTCATCTTGTTGTCCACCAGGACCCCCAAGTCCCTTTCCCCTACACTACACTCCAACAGGTCAGTCCCCAGCCTATACTGGTACCTAGGGTTGTTCTTGCCCAGATGCAAGACTCTGCACTTACTCTTGTTATAGCTCATTAGATTTTTCTCTGCCCAGTTCTCCAGCCTGTCCAGATCTCGCTGAATGGCAGCACAGTCTGCGGGGGTGTCGGCGACACCACCCAGCTTTGTGTCATCAGCAAACTTGCTGACAGTGCATGCCAATCCCTCATCCAAGTCATCAATGAATAGATTGAACAGGACCGGTCCCAGCACCGATCCCTGGGGCACTCCACTAGATACAGGCCTCCAACTAGACTCTGTCCCATTGACCACCACTCTCTGACTTCTACCCTGTAGCCAGTTCACAATCCACCTCGCTACCCGAAAATCTAGGCCACACTGCCTCAGTTTGTCTGCAAGGATGCTGTGAGAGACCGTGTCAAATGCCTTTCTTAAGTCAAGATAGATGACATCCACTGCTCTGCCCTCATCCATCCACCTGGTTATGCCCTCATCAAAGGCTATCAGGTTGGTCAAGCATGACTTTCCCTTGGTGAAGCCATGCTGGCTGTCCCTAATGACCCTCCTGGCCTTGATGTGCCTGGAGACAGCCTCTAGAACAAATTGTTCCATCACTGTTCCTCGGATGGAGGTGAGGCTGACCAGTCTATAGTTACCTGGGTCTTCCTCCTATAGAGTTGGTTGAAGATACGAGATAATAATATCACTTCATACTTGGATGCCACAAATGATTTGTTGTCATACCAAACCAAAAGCATTTAATTCTGCAGAATGACTGAGATAGTTTTATCACTTTATAAGAAGTGTCTTTGTAAAAAGTATTGTAGCATTAAAGATGGAAGACTTACTGATCACTTAGGTTTTCCGTAAAAATAGACAAATATTAAAACAACAGAGAATTTATAACATGGCCAGAACCTTCTCTGGTTTTGAACCACTTTCAGATTTATAACAAAATGGAAATTTTCTGAAAGCAGACACTTCTGCATAGTAGAAATCCATTATTACCACCCAAAAAATACTGAAATTGAAAATTACATCTATCATTAAAGGATCCGGTTTCAAGGATTAATTTTTGTCCTCTCTACATGTATAGAAAGGATATTCCATTTGCTTTTTTATGTCTGCCTGGCATGTACAGGAATTGTTATGAGCATGCTGGATTTCCTCAGGAAGGAGAGCCAATATCCTCACAGTATTGTGTATTTATTAAAAGACAGAACCAAGCATTGAATTTCTGCATCATCCAAGCTGTTAGAGCTTTTAGCTTTGCAGATGCCCTCTCCGTCTCCCTGTCCCTCTCCTTCATTGAGGAGAAACTTCTTGTGCTTAGGTACAAATCAGCACAGAATATAGAGAAGAATTACTAGATTAGGAGTCTGGGAAAAGTGTCCAGTTGCTCTAAATCAGTCTTCTGAAGTCTTCCATAGATGCAAGATAATCACAGGGAATCAAAAAACCCCACATAACTATTCTTTGAATCTTTCCCTTCCTTCACCACCCCTGTCCTGGATGTGAGGTTTGTTGATTGCTCTAATTTCATAGAATAAATTAGGTTGGAAAAGACCTTTAGGATCATCACCTCTAACCATTAACCTAGCTCTATCAAGATCACTACTAAACCATGCCTCTAAGCTCCATATCTACATGACTTTTAAAAACATGCAAGGATCCAGCCATCTCTCTGGGTAGCCTCTTCCACTGCCTGTTAACTCCTTCAATTAGTAAGTTTTTCATAATACTTCACCTTAGCTTCCTCTGGCACAACTTCAGGCCATTTCCTCTTGTTCTATTTCTTCTCACTTCTCACTTGTGAGAAGAGACCAACACCCACCTCTCTATAACCTCCTTTCAGGTAGTTATAGACAAAAATCCATTCAGGCCAAACCACCTCAGCTGCCTCAGGCAATCCTCAAAAGGTTTGTTTTCCTGACCTTCCACCAACCTTGCTGCCCTTGCTTCTTTAGACCCACTCCAGCACTTCAATGTCTTTCTTGTACTTAGGTGCTCAGACTGAACCAAATACTTGAAGCGTGACCTCACCAATTCTTGCTGGCCACACTATTTCTGGTACAAGCCAGGATGCTGATGGCTATTGTCAATCAATACTCCCATATCCCTTTCAGCCAGACCGCTTTCCAGACTCTCTTCCCCCAAATGACAAATGACTGTCACAGTCATTTTGATAAAACATCTCTTGGGCATTCTTCAATCATGCATGTTAATGAGAGAAAGAAAGTGACTGAGGGTGCTAGAACAGAAACTCCTGGTAGCAGCGTCAGTGCTCTCCCAAGAGCTACTATCACAAGTAGCTTCTTTTCTTGCCAAAGCACTTTCCCACATAAGGAAAATCCACCCCTACCCATCCAGACTCCTTGGAGAGTACCCCCAAATCAGCACTATTTTCCCTTTCTTCTTTATCTTGTCTGTCTGCACCGCCTTCACAGCAGAGATCCAGGGGCCTTTGAAAATCCATCTTTGGGTGATGATGGTGGAAGTTCAGGGCTGAAAAGGATACTTTACAAATCTTGAAGTGACGAAAGAGTGCCTAACCAAGTCTTGACAGCAGTGATGCTGTAGCCAAACTGGCCACTTGCTCTCCTCACTAGGAGACATCTGCTGTGACATCCTTTGCCACTTCAGCAGAATTAAGACAGAGCTTGCTGCTGGCTAGAAAGCAGCCTGCAGCATCTTGCAATCACATCTTTTCCCTTACTTCCTCTGCTTTATCTGTATGCTCATCTGCCTGTACCTCGGGAAAGATGGCTGAAATCAAAAGTTCACTTCCTCTAGCCACAATGCATCAGTTACTCAAATTCAAAGACAAACTTGCTGTGAAATAAAAAGTGTTCCCCAACTTGCAGTGATTTGTCATAAAGACACTGTACCAATCAGTTTGATACCTGTGGCTTCCTACTAAAAGCAAATTATATTTCACAGCAGCTAACCAGGCACACGAGGATGTATAAATTAAGCAAATTGTTCGTCATCTGCCTTCTGCACTTAAGTGACCACTTTGTGTGCACAGATATGCAAAGGGATTTTTTTCTTTTTAAAGGCAGCGAAGAAAAAGCCAGTACACATGAATATTTCCAGGACTAAAACAAGGTTCATTTTCTACTCAAAATTAAGTTTTCTATTTTAATTGAAATTTTAATTTGCACCAAAATCTTTCCTTGGTAACTAGTATAGAAATGTGCCTAGTCCAAAATCATAAGTCATAATAGCCATGCTTTTAAGAGGCACTTGGATGCTGTGTTGGAGAGAGCTGCCTCTCTGATGTTTTGGAAGAATAAGGTCAGGAGGCTGCTCAGTGTTTCTGCAGACCCTGTATAGGACATTGTGATGGGTTAAGTCCTACGACCTAGGAAAAGAACTATATTTTCCACTCCTCTCCAGCACAATTGGTGCAGAAATGTGGGGTGAAGATAAGGTTATCAAGAGCTGTCCATTCATCTGGACAGACAGACTCTGACCCTCCATTGGGTCAGAGTTGCTGCAATGGTAAGAGTGTGAGCAAACTTTTTAGAGGTAGAGGCATGGGGCCAGGTGCTGTTCACAGCAACCTCCTAGAAGTGAAGATGCATCTAGCTGTCAGTTGAGATGAGAAATGTCTTTTATACTTTGAGTCTTTCTAGTACTAATCAAGTTTAACCGATTGCTGTGAGCATNCCTCCAACTAGACTCTGTCCCATTGACCACCACTCTCTGACTTCTACCCTGTAGCCAGTTTACAATCCACCTCACTACCCGAAAATCTAGGCCACACTGCCTCAGTTTGTCTGCAAGGATGCTGTGAGAGACCGTGTCAAATGCCTTTCTTAAGTCAAGATAGATGACATCCACGGCTCTGCCCTCATCCATCCACCTGGTTACACCCTCATAAAAGGCTATAAGGTTGGTCAAGCATGACTTTCCCTTTGTGAAGCCATGCTGACTGTCCCTAATGACCCTCCTGTCCCTGATGTGCCCGGAAACAGCCTCCAGTACAAACTGTTCCATCACCTTTCCTGGGATGGAGGTGAGCAATTGAGGGGGAACTAACTCTGACTAACCCTTTACTGCAGGGAGCTTGGGACTTGTCTGCAGAGGGAAGAGGGTGGTGAAATATTTTCTTAAACTATGATTTGTTAGTAGAATGAGAAATCATGTCCTTGGCATAAATAAATATTACATAATAAATCTTGCACATAACTCTTACATTATTGGTTTTAATTATGCTTATTGGGACATATTCCATTCTGATTTCTTAGGGTGTCTCACCGTAGGATGGAAGAATGATAACTTTTTTGATGGATTCTTTTACTGTAATCAGGACCGACTGTTTATGTTTCCTGAACTTTTTCCAAGCTTTTAATGAATTATATTTTTACATTCACCAAACTCCATTTCCTCCAGGTTTTTCTGTAGAGATCTCAAATTCTCTTCTTTTTCAGTGTTGAAGGTAAAGGTTTTCCTGTGTTTCTAGTTAATATATTCCTGTGGAGTTGTCCATCTTGTAATTAGAAAGAACCTGAGCCCAGTATTCATGTAGTATTAGTTAGCTAATCGCCATCAAATTTGAATGTGATTGTTTACATTAGCTTAAGAACTGTATTTCCTTTGTGTATTTAAGGTTAAAAAAAAGGTAAAGCACAAAGAATTTATCATATAAACAGCATATTTTAAACCCCCAAAACCTTAATATCATAGCATGTATTTATAAACTCATATACCTTGATTTTCAGGTCAGGGCAAAATACCCCCGCCACAATGAAAATATAGTTATCTTTTCTTCCCCCAATCTATGTCAGTCGGTTTTTTAATGGTTTTTACCTCTTATATGTCTTAAAGCCATGTCTCTGACTTTCACACAGCAGCCAGCTGCTGAAACAGGAGAACAACGCTTTTCTGGCATGTCAGGAATTCTAGAGAACTACATCTCTGATTTATGGTCTCTACCCTCATACACTGTATTGTGCAACAGTATCACCCGTGAAATCCCAAAGCCACACGCTACTGGAAGATAAGGGGATGTGTCACCACATGGTAATATCTACCCTGCTTCTTATACTGAGAAATATTGTGGAACTCTAGATGATCCAGCAGAGCTACTTTTATTTAAGCTCGGTGCTGGATTAGGAATGCAATCATTTCTAGTATTAAAATACCTGGAAATGTCTAATTAAGACAATCAACAATTTACAGATTAAACTAAAACTGCAAAATAAAAGTTGCAAAACAATGAAAAACACTTGTGTCATCCACCACAGAGAAGCAAAAACAAGAGAATAAACAAGGTTGAACCCTACAGTACCTAGTACATTGAAGGCCTTAAGGAAACTAGTGTGAATTAAAGGGCTGAATGGTGAAAATTTATGTGATTTAATGGTGCAATGCTACAAAAAAATCATACTGACTTCTTCAGAAAAAACCCCATGCTGACTCTGGACAGTTAAATCAGATATACCACATGTCCCCTAATTCCTTTCTTTATTAGAGTTTCTATGAATTTACTCTATGACTTCCTGGGAGATGTTTTTAAAATAGACATGTTAACGTCACCCCTGAGTCCTCATGCAAGCCATGATCAGCAATTTGGCTATTTCATCCTTGACTTTCTTTGTATCGCATAAGAAGATAAGCTCAGGTCCTGATGGTGACTGTTCATTGTTTTTAGCTCAAGCATCCCTCCAGTCCCCCATAAAGAATCATCTTTTCAATATTAAATATCCCACATTACTTCTGCAGTGAGCACTGCTGAAGCAGAAGTCTCTACCACCTCTAGAGTTGCTCTGTGTTCTCTGGGCATGCCTTCCATATCTGAGCACTGTGGGGGTCCACTGGAACTTTGTGACAGGCCTTTTGTTTCTTTGAACATTAATAAATACTTGTCAGTAGTTCCGATTACTTTTGCTAGTTGATCTTCAGAGCCATGGTAACTGCTTTCTACTTTGTTTCTAGACATATAAAACGTCTATATATCTACCTATTTATAGTCTTTTCCACACGGTCATGCCTAGGTTCCTCTATTTTATTTTTATCTCTCCATCAAAACCTAGTTTATTTGAGTTTTGAAACCTTTCTGTCTTTGAGAGAACAATAGAGGTGAAAGTCTGGGCAAAGCCTTCTTGGAGAACTGGCCGATTTATACTCTCTTCATAATGATGTTCTCCCTCTACGTTCTTTTAAGGGTCTAATCCAAATTCTTCTCACCTCTAATAAGCAGTCAGGAGAAGCCCCATGATCTACACAGATCAGAAGGAAAAAAATATGTTTCTAAGGTGCTTCAGGAGTCTGTTTTGCTTTGTCAGTTCCCAGGTAACAGAAAATGCTTCCAGAACTACTCTGGAAAACTAGTTTCTAGTTAATAATTAGGATCATGGGATCATAGGATGTTAGGGGTTGGAAGGGACCTGTTTTCAAATTTGCAAATAAGTATTTATTTGATGCTTCTGAGTACCTGTTCTTTTTCCTGATTCTTCCACCTATTAGCAGGAATCTCAAGATGGAATATCTGTTAGTAAGTTCCCTGTAGGTGAACCTGGACTTGTGTATGAAGAAATCACACAGGAAGTTAGACTCTGCTGTCCAGTTCATTCTTAGTATCCATGCAATATTTAAAAAGCTTTAAAATCTCACTGCTTTAAAAGAATATGCCCAAACTGTTTCACATCTGAGAAACTGAAAGCTTACTGCATGAAAGAAGCAAATATTGAGAGATTAATTTGAGCACATTGACCTCTCATGATGGCTGTCTACAAAACTCTTTAGATGTAGAGACTTGCCAATGTGTGAGCTCAAATGAGATGGTAATTTTGAGGCTGTTCTTGTAAACAAAATTAGTCACAAGTCAAAGTTTTCATGTCCAAGTATAGCATTAATTTTAAATTATTTTGTTTTCCTTTAGTCTCTTACTTGTACATATACAAGCGGCCCTCACTCATCCTATACACACAGACATAAACAAATAAATTATCCTCTTCAACAGTCTAAGAAAAGGAAAGAATGAAAAAGATTTTCTGTTTCTAAATAATTGGAGGCTGCTATTATAGAGACACGGTAATTACCAGAGTGACCAGAAAGAAAGAAACAATTCTTAATGTGGGAATAGACATCACACTTCCTTGAATTGTAGGATCTGCAAATGAAACTTAATCAGTCTTACGAAGGCAAGGCTATCAGAAAAAGGTTTTATGGCTTTAATACAAACCACGTGGTAGAAGTAGAGGCCAAAGACCAACAATTTTGCAACAACAGATTTAGTAAAGAGCAGTTCTCACTGGATATTTGGATATGTTTCTGGACAAGTCAAAGTCATGACCTGTGTTGGTACCAATTATGCTTAGGTAGTGTGGGGAACATTTAAAGGCTACATCTAGGTGGTAGTGTTAGGAAAAGGGAAACGTTTGTAGAATGACAGACCTAGAAGATAGATTCTGGGTGACTGAGTCCCAACAACCTCACCAATTGCACCACAAGAGCTATTTGTAGATATATAACGAACCCTTTTCACATTCGTTTTTACTTACCCTTGATACTCCTTCTAAAAGGCTATTCAGTACTCTATTATAAACATTCTTAGAATTTCCAGCCAAACTTATGTCCACTTTAAACCAATTTTGTTCTGTACTAGCTTTGTCCTCTGCACAGGTAATTTGTTTTCTGTCCTCAGTGATTTATTCACAGCTGTTCTCAGCCCAGGCTGAGCTCAAAGATCTTCTCTGGCCATGTTGATTAATCCCTAAGTCTCACCATTTCCTTCCTTCTGCACCTTTGGCAGCTTGATTGCCTTTCTGGGTAACTATATGCAACTGAGAGTTGGGATTTTGGGACACTGCAAATGAACAAGATCTAGCAGTATGTATTCGTTAGTTGTTTTTCTGAGCAACTATGTTTCACTAACAACAGTCACCAGTTACAGATCCACTGTTACACTGTGGTCTGGTCATTGTCCTCAGTCATTTTCCATGGATGAGCTCCTGATTTTTAAGTTCTGAGTTCTCATATGAACAAATTTATGTACCATTTAATGGAACTTCATTCCATTTCAGCTCCTTTTTATCTGTTTGATTCCTTGTCTCTTACTTTCTTTTATATTTTTTATTTTATAGATTTTGATCACTAGCACCCAGAGGAGTTTCATCAGTACACTTCTATTTTTGGAGCCAAGATCATTACTGAAAATATTAAACATTGTTGATCTGGAACAATACTCAACAAGAACTCCAGTAAGACAGATATTTTCCCTCTTTTACTTTTCCTTTTGCCATCTCTCCTCTAACAAACTTCCTACCCACATTATAGTTCGTCCATTTTAATTCCCATATTTTCCACTTAATTAAATTCTCATTGCTTTGTTGGTAGTCAGGTAGGTGCTTTTACTTCCCCTTTCAGATGTCTAGAAAAATAAACTTTTCTGTCTTTTCTGATAGCATCTATGTTTGCTAACCCTCTTTTACATCTTTTACCATGATATTCAAAATGCAACCTTCAGGAAATAATTTCCTTAAAAACAGGGGAAGAAGTTCTGCATTCTTGAAGAGTAAGTCAGAACTGATAAGCAAAAATGGTGACGTAGCCTTCAAAGACACCTGTGTGGAAGTCTTCACTGTTTCATCTCTTGTGAATGTGTATGCCAAGCTTTGCTTTGATGCTGGTTTTGAGCCCGTTTAAGCAGAAATTCTGAGAACGCACAGGGAGATGAGATTTACTCCAAGAGTGTTGCACAGGGAAATTGCCTGTTGCTAAGAGCCACTTCTGTCAAGAGACTAGAGATATGCAAAACATATCCCTCCCTGTGACAAAAAAACAGATATCAGTTTCCAAATCCCCTGAAGAACTGAAAGAAATTACGTCTGATCTAGGGGGACGCAATATATACTCATGGGTCACTGACATGAGTTTTCAAAAGAATTAGTTTAACTGTTGAAATAAAACTAGGCAAGTAGCCATAGATTCTGAAATGATAGAGCAAGACCCTTGATTTAAGTTCTTGAGTTCTACAGAAATGAAAATGATTATTCTCATCATTAATAAAATTAGTAACACGAACACTTCTACAGTGAAAGAGAAAATTAGGGATAAAAGCTATTTTTGTCTTACGGCAAGCTGCAACATTGGGTAAGGAATATGGAAAGGGCCTCAACAATTCAGTAAAACCCTCAAGTTGTAAGTCTTGTGTGATTTTATTTGATGAGGCTGTATTTCTTTAAAGAAATAAAGCCAAGGTGTCTCTGGGATATCATAAGCTATTGGTGAAGTATTTTTAATTTCTGCACCAGCAGAAGCAGTGGCACATGGTAGGGAGAGCAAGTATTGCTTACCCTCATCTCTGTCAGATACAGAGCAGGTTTATCCACTGTTCTAAGTCAGTCCTCTTGTATATCTTTATGTTTCTTGTACATACTGCTTACCAACATCAGCAGCTTCCACTTCAGAGAAAATATTTTCCTTCCGCTGCAACGTGAATACAGGTTCTGCCCCACCTCTGTAACACACTTCATTTCCTTACGCATTTGGTTTGCACCATTACGCTAGCATTAAATGTCTTCTCCTAATTTCAACCAAATAAATCAATCCCCATCTTGCTTATCCAGTTCCTCTTAGGGAAAAAAAAGAAACAACATGCAAACAGCTGTCGTTTCAAAGAAACAGTATATTTGGAGCAGCAGACCTCTGCTGCTTCATATGAGCTGCATCTCTCATCTCGCAGAGGTCAGTGCGGTGCGGTGCAGTCACAATGGACGATGCTCTCAGTACTTTTTTAGGAGTATTGTCAGCCCACAGCAGTCCAGCAGCAAGGCTGCTCAGAGCAGTGTTCTGCACAACGGGTAATACATTGTCATAGCAACGACACAAACAGGTCATCTCACTCTAAGAAGGACAAGTTGCCATGGCCAACGTTACTCGATTAGTTCAAGCTGCAGAATTCTCTTCAGTAGCTCTTTATTGTGGTGGAAAGTTTAAATTCTTGCAGTTTTATTGTGATAGGAATTTGGGCTCAGCTTTATAGAACGGTCTGTTATGAAATGAGCTGTGGCTCTGCTGCAAGGGACGCATGCAGTCCACATGCCTAGAGGTTGGAAAGTATTTATAGAAGGAATTGGGAGAAGAAACTGATCTCTTCGTTAAATCTGCAAATTTATCTTGTACCGTGCTCTTCCCCACGACGTTGCCTGAGATGCTGGGCAAGTCACTAGAACTAAACTATTCATGCATGGCAATTACAATTTACTCTCAGTTGAGACTGAATTTACATGGTGTTGCACTTTCACTATTCCTTTTCATGTCTTTGAGAGCTGTGTTTTGAATGTCTAATGAGCTGAAGGTACTAAAAGAATGTCTTCCATCGGTGACTCTGAACAAGCAGGAACTGTTTCTTTTCATTTAGTTTGTTCCCTAGTTCTCCGGGTATAAAAAAAATGTACAAATTCTGCCTTTATGTTACAGAGATGTTCTGAAAATATGTTAATTTCTATTGGTGTAGCTGTTGCATGCTAATACAAACAGCATGAAAAGTCTGAGAGGAAGTTAAACGACCCTGTCTTTAGAACAGATTTCAAAAAGTGCGGGAGATAAGATACAGGAGACACACGAGTAAATAAAATGCTGAAAAGCTGTTTGAAAGGTGCCTACAATCAGGCAGATGTGCCATGAAAAAGCACAGAATGTAATGATGAGATTGCAGATGGAATTAGAAAGTGTAATCACAAAGCACCAAACTAAGTTTGTATACAGATCTTCATTCTTGCATTTCCTATCTGTTGAGGGCTTGACTTTTCAGACTCAAAAATCACTTAGTAATATAATATTACACAGGTTTGTCGCATAATTCTGCAACACACACAAACAGATGGTGAACTAATAAGAAAACCCCATCCTTTAGAGTCAAGGGGATAGTGTACTCTCTTCTAGATCACTGCAGTCATGCTATTTGGATGTGGTTATATCCCAGTTTGTTGTTTTGCTTGCACCTTCGTGTTCTTTAAAATGCTTTTTGAAAGTAAAGTGTGTAAAAGTGTACCTTTCTGTCCAGTTATACAATGCCCCGTGCAGTCAGACTGCTGAATGTAGTTACAGGATGTTTAATGCAACACAAATATTAAATTGTATCTGGTGTTCTCCAAATGACTAGTAGCCCATCAGAAGGCTGGTATTGTACACATGCAATATAAAACAGTCCTTGTCCTAAAGAATTTATACATGTTTAAAAAGGCATACAAATAAGTCACAGAAACAGAACAAGCAAAAACAAAAAGAAACAATCAGATGGAATAATAAAAATTTCAGTGGTCAAGCATCAAGTGTGAAAATATCAGCAAAAAAATCAGTAGGTTTCTGCATTTATGCAAATGTAATTGAGAGCACTGTTGTGTCTTTCGTATCAGACCTGCTTGCCACCGCTTTTCAGAGCTGCTCTTAAAAAGATAGATACTTATTTTCCTCTTGTCACAATCTGTAGATGAAACATTTAATTAGTTTATAGAAGATGTACATGTTACGAAGAATCTATAGCCAGCATAATTCATGGAAACAATAAAAAAGATTATACAAGACAACTGCCAAAAAATTACTCTTTCAGGAATGCAAGATCACAGACCTTCTAGCACAAGATCCATATTCGTACTAGTTTTGCAAACTGAAAATCTTCCCAGTTCCAATGCAAAAAAACCCAGTATTTCCCTTGGCAATAGCCATCAGGACTGGAAATGGAAGGCAACTCTGTATTCAGACACAGTTTTTAACATGACCTTATCAGTTAGATCTGATTCTGAGAAAACCAAATCACAGCCAATTCAGTCTTGCCTCAGCCAATTATTTGATCTTCACTGCTCACTAAAGAGTGGAGTTTTGGGCACAACAATGACATTCCCTAAAATTCAAAATTCCTTTTAAATTTTAATTTCAAACCATGTTTTAAAAAATCATTCGTATCACTGAGGATTCTACATTAATGTGTATTGGCTTACTGAAGTAGTTAGTTTGTTTCATTGGAAATCTTTCACTGAAAATTTGCTTTCTGAAGTTACGGAACATCTAGGACTGACAAGATTTACAGGGGAAAAGTTGTGCTTTCTATTCTGTTAGAATTCAGGCTTCCTGACTGCTGGTGTTTACCAACCTTAACATTTTTAAATATCATTGTGGCACTGTTACTGGATATTGTCCCTCACTTGTAAATTCTTACATTTCATGGCAGAGACTGAAAAAAGAAAGCCTTCCTTAGAGAAGCAGAGCTGAGATATATACTAAATCAAGGGGAAAATGTTGTACAACTTTGTGAAAACTACTTTCTTGATATTACATGCCTATAAAGGGTTGATATTTTGAATGTTTTTTTTCTCGGGGCTATACTGAGGAAAAGAGCTTCTGGCTATGGCAAACAGGACTGCTTCTGGCATGCTTTGCTTTATTATGATCATCAGACATTCTTTGTGGTTCAGGTTCTTTTTCTTTTTCAAATAGTTGTTTTTATGGCGTCAATTGTTATAAAATGTTATCCTCACATGTACAACTGGAACAGCACTCTTGAGGCAATTCCTTCACATGTCCCTTACCCAGGAGGTAAAGGTGCATTGACAGAGAACAGCAGAAATGTTATGAAAACTGATCATTTTCAGCTGGTGGTTATACTGTATCTTCTAACTGAAGAGAGTTCAAATAGACCTAAACAAATGCAAGGTGAACATAATAATGCAAATAGAATTTTGTGTAGGTTCCATTTTGTAGTTTAACATTATCATTAAAAAGAGCAATAAAAACCATAGCGATAAGATGCCACATTAAAAGAACAGCAGCAGAGAAACTAATTAGAAACAGTATGGAGAAGGAAAGAATTGAACAGCAAAGTGATTTTTATCATACAAGAGAATGAACAAGAGAAACCAATAACGGAGACTGTGACAGAGATTGGCTGATCTGATTTCTACCATTAGTAGATGTATATAAAAGGCAAGAATTCATTCCAATAATCATATATATTGGGGAAAAAAAATAACAAAACCCAAATAAATTATGAAACAATGCAAAGCTAACAGAGGAGAGTTCTGGATTCTTTGTCAGAAGATCAAGAATGTAACAACAGTGGAAAATTTTTGCATGTGGTAGGAAAAAGCCAGACAATAAATGCCCATTCGAGTGTGTATAAATAACAACAATGGAACTGTTAGGAGTTTTATATAACGGAAGTAATCACAGCATCTTTCCTTTAAAATGCCATGAAATCAAAGAAAGCACCAAGTGTGAAAATAACAGCTTGCTTCTGTAGTTAGCAAAAAAATCCAGCTATTAAGACAAAATCAAAGATTGAATAACAGCTAGTGTTCTGACAGCAGTAATGAGTCTAGGAAAATGTATGGATTTTTTTTCATGTTTTTTGCCAAACACAAATTTCTCTCTGCAAGAATCCAAAACCTCCATCATGGTCAGTTCAAAGCTTCAGAAAGAACTGGCTCTCCTGCTTATCAGAATTCAGATTGAAACTGTGAGTTAGAGCAAGACACTAAAGATTTCAGACTGTAAAGTTTTGTAGTTGTCACAGTGTGGAATTACCACTGGAGGTGCCTTGAAAACTGGACTTACATTAAAGGTCAGGCACTGTTTGCACGTTGAGGAAGGGTATAGCATTAGAGAGGGTTTCAGGGAGAAGCACAGCTAATATGCTAGGAGTCTCTTTTACGGAGGTTCCCCAAGCAACAAGACCTGGAACCGTAGTAACTACACAGAAGGTGGAGCAGAGTAAGACACACAGATGGGTTCTGTGGATGTTCCTGCAAGAGATGGGAACTTGATGGTACTTTGGATCAGTTTGGAGCTGATAAGGTGCATGTGACTAATGCTGGGCCAATAGCCTGTCATCTTCTGGCAAAATGCTGTCCTTTGCCTGAACTTTACTTGTTATAACTCTCTTATAATATCAAAACACACCTCCATCCAGAAGTTGCCTGCATAGAAGGTACTACCACTCTGGCAATTTTTGCTCTGACATTTTTGTAACTTATACCTTTAAAAGTGAACTGAATTTTACATCAACCATGATAAAAGTATGTATGACTGCAGTCACTCAAACTCCACCTGAAAGGTAAAAATAGTATAAATATGACTGAACAAAGGAAGGAAATTAGGGGAGATACCATTTGGAACAGAAAATTGTATACGAGTCAGGAACTTACCCAGGGTTTCAGGCAACGGGCTGCCTCTCTTTTTCCCGTTAGAAATGCCTTTGGGTAAAATCTGAACTGTACTTAGTGATTCCTCAAGGAAATTTGGAAATCTCTATAGAGTTGTAGTAGTAGTATTACTAATACTGTAGTATTACTTGTAACTTGGATATTTGCAGATAAAGTATTATCACCAGCTATCGAAAGGATCTTGTTCTACCATTGCTTTAACAAAGTGCACTATTGATGAAACCACCTATCAAACATTCTCGTTTGATCCTGTCAAACGTTCTGTCCATGTGAGCCTATGGTGCACAGCTAGACTGAAGGCGCACAGAGCTATTCATGCCTCCATAATCATAGTAGTTCGATCTATTGAATGTGACCAGGTATGCAGCACTGAATTGACTGCCACTCAGAATTTAAACATGCCCATCCCCAGCCTCTTTGACATCTGAGGATAAGCTGAAATTCAAGGAGGTTTATCTTCTGACAAATTATTTTACTGTCTTCATAAGACACTCAATACCTCTATTTCAAACAGATATATGATATTTTTAAGAAAGATGTCTTCATGTTTTCCTCCATTACATACTTCCCTTGAATCTGTTTTCCAGTTGACTATACATACACATACAGATACCATATGCAGTGATACATACATATAGATTATAAAGACACATGTATATTATATTCATACACATATATCATAAAGATCATATATAAGTGGATTCTACACACACTCAGAAGTATACAGCAATGCCTTCACTTTCTGAATTATTCATACAGGAACAGTTTTCTAAAAATCTCAAGCAGTTGTTCAGTGTTGAATTTCCCTTGTCTTGGCCATGCAGTCTTCAATGGCTTGCTGCCATTTGAAGCTCCATGGGCTTAAAACTAAACTGTTCTTTTTGATACATGTCTGTCTCACAGCAAACACTTAATTCTTGTAAATAAATACGCTATTCATCCAGAAGATGATATAATTTATTCTGTCAGTTCAGAAAGCCATAAGTATACTGTGCTTTAATAGAAAGGCAGTTTTTCCTCTCTTTATTTCTCTCCATACTTTCTCTCAGGCAGTCCCTGCCCTGAAATGAAGTCTCAGATCTAGTAATGTTTACACAGGAAGTAAAATTACTAGCCTCAGGAAAATACTTAAAAGTACATTTTAAATTGTAATGTCACTAACAAACACGTTCTGTTTACTGTCTGACTATGAAGAACCTAGATATATATTCACTGCATCAAATCTTTCACACTGCAGGAAAACAAAACATATCAAGGTATGAATTACAAACTGATCATTATCACAGACTCATAGAATCACAGAACATCAGGGAAGCGACCTCGAAAATTCATCCAGTCCAATCCCCCTGCCACAGCAGGATCACCTAGACCAAGTGCAGGTGGGTTTCAAACGTCTCCAGAGAAGGAGACTCCACAAACCCCCTGGGCAGCCCCCTCCAGTGCCCCGTCACACTCACGGGGAAGAAATTATAGCATCACAGAATCAATCAGGGTTGAAAGGGACCACAGGATCATCCAATTCCAACTCCTCTGCCATGGGCAGGGACACTCCACCCTAGATCAGGCTGGACAGAGCCCCATCCAGCCTGGCCTTAAACACCTCCAAGGATGGGGCCTCCACCACCTTCCTGGGCAACCTATTCTAGGCTCCCACCACTCTCACGGCAAAGAACTTCCTCCTCACATCCTCTCTAAATCTACCCATCTCCAGCTTTGCTCCATTTCCCTTAGTCTGTCACTGCCTGACATCCTAAAAAGTCCCTCCCCAGCTTTTTTATAGGCCCCCTTCAGATACTGGAAGGCCACAATAAGGTCTTGGATTTGTTGAACACATAATGATACAAATTTTCTAGCTACATCCTGGCTAGGAATGTCAGATTCTTAGCTCGGAATGTTAACATCCATCAAACTATCAAGCAGCTTTTAAAAATTCCTGTAATTCAGGCTTTTATAACATCAGTTTGCAAAGGAACATTTGCCTGACCAAAAGGTATCACAGTACCATAAATTATGGCTTGGAAAGAGATGTCTTGAGTAATCTAATACAAACACATGCTTCAAGCTGTGCTGGTTTTATATCAGTCTTCCCCTAAGTGCACATAACCTTTCCCTAAAGAGATCTAATTATTTTGCCTCTATTGCGGAGACCTGGTGGGACGGTTTGCATGACTGGAGTGTGGTCATGGATGGCTATGTCATTTTCAGGTCAACAAGGAGGGGTGGAGGAGTTGCTCTCTGCGTGAGAAATCAACTGGAATGTATGGAGTTCTATCCAGGGGCAGATGAAAAGACATCTTGAGGGTTTGTGGGTGCGGATAAAGGGGCAGGCTGGCATGGGTGACACTATTGTGGGTGTCTGCTACAGGCCACCAGATCAGAATGAGGAAGTTGATGAGGTCTTCTACAGGAAGCTGACAGCAGCCTCACAGCTACAGGCCCTGGGTCTCATGGGGGATTTTAACTACCCTGATATTTGCTGGAAGACCTACTGAGCCAGACATCCACAGTCCAGAAGGCTCCTTAAGAGCATTAGTGATGACTTCCTGATGCAAATGGTGGAGGAGCCAACTAGGAGAGGAACGCTGCTGGATCTTATACTCACCAACATGGAAGGTCTGGTTGAAGGAGCGAAGGTTGAGGGCAGCCCTGTTTGCACGGATCATGAGATGGGTCTCGTGTGATAGGAACAGAATACATAGCAGAATCACAACCCTGGACATTAGGGTGGCCCACTGTGACCTTTTCAAACAACTGCTTGGGGAAATCCCATGGGACAGGGTACTGACAGGTAACGGAGCTCAGGGTAGCTGGTTAACATTCAAAGACTACTTCATTCAAGCACAAGAAAAGAGCATTCCAACAGGTAGGAAGTCAAAGAAGAGAGCCTAAAGACCTGCATGGTTAAACGGAGAGCTGCTGGGCATATTCAAAAGGAAGAAGAAATGCTATAGGTAACAGAAAGGGGGGGTTGGCCACTTGGGGTGATTATAAGGCTCTGGTGAGACAATGTAGGTATGCAACTAGAAAAGCCAAGGTCTCCTTGGAATTAAACCTTGCAAGAGAGGTCAAGAGCAACAGAAAGGGCTTCTTCAAGTGCATTGCAGGTAAAACTAAACCTAGAGGCAGTGTAGGCCCTCAGCTGAATGAGGTGGGTGCCCTAAAGACAGAGGATACAGAGAAAGCAGAGATACTGAGCACCTTCTTTGCCTCTGTCCAGACTTCCGAGGGCTGTCTTGATATCAAGCCCCACACTGAGGCCCCAAAGGAAGTTGAGGCAAGAGAGGAGCCTGCCTTGGTTGATGAGGACTGTTAGGAATAAGTTGAGCAAACTGGATGTGTACAAATCCATGGGCCCTGATAGAACGGGGACCCAGTTAAGTATAGGCTGGTCAACCTCACCACCATCCCAGGAAAGGTGTTGGAACAATTTGTTCTAGAGGCTGTCTCCAGGCACGTCAAGGACAGGAGGGTCATTAGGGACAGTCAGCATGGCTTCACCAAGGGGAAGTCATGCTTGACCAACTGATAGCCTTTGATGAGTGTATAACCAGGTGGGTAGATGATGGCAGAGCGGTGGATGTGGTCTATCTTGACCTCAGTAAGGCATTTGACAGAGTCTCCCACAGCATCCTCTCAGCCAAACTGTGGCAGTGTGGTCTAGATTATCAGGTAATGAGGTGGATGGTGAACCGGCTGCAGGATAGAAGCCAGAGAGTAGTGATCAGTGGGACAGAGTCTAGTTGGAGGCCTGTATCTAGTGGAGTGCCCCAGGGATCGGTGCTGGGACCAGTCCTGTTCAATCTATTTATTAGTGACTTGGACAAGGGACTAGAGTGCATTGTCAGCAAGTTTGCTGATTACACAAAGCCGGGTGGTGTCGCCGACACCCCCGCAGACTGCACTGCCATTCAGCGAGACCTGGGCAGGCTGGAGAGCTGGGCAGAGAGAAATGTAAAGAAATATAACAAGGGTAAGTGTAGAGTCTTGCATCTGGGCAAGAACAACCCCAGGTACCAGTATAGGTTGGGGACTGACCTGTTGGAGAGTAGTTTAGGAGAAAGGGACCTGGGGTTCCTGATGGCCAGCAGGATGATCATGAGCCAGCAGTGTGCTCTTGTGGCCAAGAGGGCCAACAGCATCCTGGGGTGGATCAGAATGGGGTTGGTTAGCAGATTGGGAGAGGTTCTTCTCCCCCTCTACTGTGCACTGGTGAGACCACATCTGGGGTATTGTGTCCAGTTCTGGGCCCCTCAGTTCAAGACTGACGTGGTGCTGCTGGGGGGAGTCCAGTGTAGGGCAACAAGGATGATGAAGGAAGTGGAGCACCTCCCTTATGAGGAGAGGCTGAGGGAGCTCAATCTCTTTAGCTTGGAGAAGAGGAGAATGAGGAATGACCTCATTAATGTCTATAAATATTTGAAGGGTGAGTGTTAGGAGGATGGAGCCAGGCTCTCCTCAAAGTCATCTAGTGACAGAATGAGGGGCAATGGTTATGAGCTGGAAGATAGGAGGTTCCACATAAATATGAGAAGGAACTTCTTCACAGTGAGGGTGACAGAACACTGGAACAGGCTGCCCAGGGAGGTTGTGGAGTCTCCTTCACGGGAGATGTTTAAAACCCGCCTGGATCTGTTCCTGTGTGACTTGGTGTAGGTGATCCTGCTGTGTCAGGAGGATTGGACTGGATGATCTTTTGAGGTCCCTTCCAGTCCCTAATGATTCTATGATTCTGTGACACTTTGGTGTCAAACTGTCATGCTGTCTGATCTGCCTCAAAGTTAAAAAATATGTCTATATATCCAGGGTAAATTAAACTTTCTTCCAGCTAAAATTCTGGCCATGACTTCTGTCCACTGAAGTAAAGTACTTTCATATATCTCTTCAGAATAAATACTTCTTTAATGTTTCACATTTATCTTTCAATGAACTTGTCTACATTATTCTATACTTTAAGTAGAGACAGCTCAATGCTATATAAAATGATAGTGATATACTTTGTAAAGCATCTTTGCTTAGATTTCTTTAAATACATAGGCATTTTTTTTGTAATGTTTTCAAATAAGATCCTCTTTTTGTTTGCATTAGTGGCAGAATCATGTTTATGGAATGTATTCTATTTTACTTGATGCCTATGGCACATACATTACTTATTCAGTTTCTCATCTTTTCTGCTGTGAATAACAGGATGGAAAAAATATCTACTAGAATAATATGCTGGAGGGGGTCTTGTTTTGACCTTATATTTTAATTGATAGGTGTGTGCATCTATGAGTGGAATAACTTTGAAAGTAGAATCTTACTGAGTATTTTAAATGTCTATATTTAGGACCTTTTCTGTACAATATCAAAGGGTTAGGCTATGACATCAGGGATGGCAAAATCTCTGACTTTCCTACCATTGAGAAAGTGGAAAATTGCATTCGTTATTTAAGCCTGCTACAGTCAGTGAAAAGCTGCCCTAATCACAAAAGTTCTGCCTCAGTCTTCAGAGAGGCCAAGATTTCATGCAATGTATTTCCTAAAACAGCTGGCAGAGTTCTCTGGGCTGTAGTAGGATCATAAATAGCACCAAGTTGGTGCTTTGTCACTAGCTAGAGAAGGAGGTTATTAGCATTTTCAGTGTTAGGCAAGAGAATATGTTTGGCTTTAACTCCTACAAATTGCTGTTGTATATTTTACCTCTATGCACGCTGGCTACTGTTCCAATGGGAAAAAAATTACCATAATAAAAAAATATATTTTGGCAGTCTCTAGCTAACTGTTGATAGACGCCACTTCTGCGTGTAGTGAAATCTGCTCTGCGCAGAAAAACTGTCTGGTTTATGCGCCCTCATACAGCAGCTGCCAGATGAGTTGTCTATCTCCCCACTGAAGTCTATGAACTGTTGCCTTTTGTGAGGGCAGAAACATCTTTTTGATATGGGTACAAAGACGGCAGAAATAATTTCATGCTTTTCTTGTCAGTCAGCTGCCAGCACAGCATACTGAATCAGCTTGCTGTAGAGCCAGAAGAAGCAGAAGTAAAGCTGGCACGAAGAGAGAAATGCAGCTGTGCAAGTAGCACATGGCAGAGATGCTAG
The DNA here is from genome assembly GCA_013400115.1 of Rhinopomastus cyanomelas. Classification (NCBI taxonomy): domain Eukaryota; kingdom Metazoa; phylum Chordata; class Aves; order Bucerotiformes; family Rhinopomastidae; genus Rhinopomastus; species Rhinopomastus cyanomelas. The sequence goes on along the minus strand of VXBP01003497.1, from coordinate 767 downwards.
GAAAAAGGAGAGAGAGAATGTTCTGCTCAACTCCAACAAGCCTGCAGGACGGCTCAACTGTCCTTTGCCCACTCACTGAGGGTAGGCTGCCTAACATAGAGGGTAAAATAAGTCCTTAACACTCCAGCTGCATCTGATGAGCTCTTCTCTATTGGACAATGCTACTCACAGAGTACAGTACACATACAAACATGTAAACCCAGCTAATGGACCCTAAAACTATGTGTGTGTATGTATCCAGGGCTGATGAGATCCCTTCAAGGGACAAAGGATAAACCTCTCAACTGCTAAGAGTTTCTGGTACTCTCATTCACAAAGTATGTCTGCTTATTCAGGGAGATGACACTGCCCTGTAACTCACAATTTTTTATTTCTCTTTGCAATGTGTGTAAAGGCAGCTCAAATTAATCACAGCTACTTCTCCCTCTCACGTGGAGTCTCACATACAGTTTCTATGTGGCTCTTCTGTTAGCCTCAGATTTTAGCTGCCAGGAGTTCACAGAGACTTCTAGGAGCTATTATATGGATAATTTGCTTTATGCTCTTGTCACTGGTGCAGATTCTCCATACTTTTTAAGCAACAAAATAAAAATTCTTTCCAGTCAAAGGTGTCCTATTAGTAGGCAGCAGGGACTTGAGAATATGACTACTCCTAGCCTATATAGAAGTTAAATGATTCCTTGCTGCTTCTATATTTTCAGACTTTGCAAAGTTACTTGCACACTGCTGACCAGAATCATAAAATGGCCAGGGTTGGAAGGGACCTT
>VXBP01003495.1:56442-89745 GCA_013400115.1 Rhinopomastus cyanomelas | reverse complement strand
CGTAATGATTCTATGATTCTATGATTCTATAACCAAGATTTTACATTTTGTGAATGGAAAGGTGCTAATTTTTAGTACATATTAAAACATTAGTATTTTTTTCTGAACAGCCATCTGGAATAAGCTTATTTGTGATAATAAGCTTGTTAAAAAATGCCTATGAATTTTTTGTGCCTTCATCTGAATTTTCATTTATTTGATATAAAATAATACATAACATGGAAGCTGTAAAATTAAAATTGCTTTTAATGTTGTGAAATAATTTTGACACAGTACTGTTTAATGCATATGCATCATGAAAATATCACTGAGTGTGAGTATTTTCTTATGAATGAAAACTTCTGATTTAATTTTTAAATTGTTAAGTAAGAAAAGCTCAAACATTTTTAATTCAGTGCACTAAGATAATGGTGATTGCTTTCAAGTTTATGGAGGAAGCCATTTGAATAGAGGTACAATCTTTGAGCATCAATCCATGCAGTAGAAAATTCCTTCATAGCAGCCAGCATTCTTGACTCTTGCAATTGAGTCAGAACGATGTGACTGTTGCTTCATTTTGGCCAGCAGGAGGAGTACAATTACTACTAGAAATGAAGGATATGGCGATTCAATTGTCTGTGTGAGATCTTAGCAGAAGTGTCTTAATTTGAACAGAAGATTGTATGACTTCTTCTGCTGGCTGTGATGATTTGCAGAGGCTAAGATTGCAATTGTATCTTCATTAAAAAACATCAAGATCAGGAAGTCAGTATCTTTTAGTAACTATTAAATCAGGTGGATACTGAGATGAGAAGAATAAATACTAATCATAGAATGGTTCAGATTGAACAGGACCTAAGAAATCATCTAGTTCTATCCATCCTGCTACAGGCAGGGACAGCTGTCACTGGACCAGGTTGCCAAGGGCCCCATCCAGCCTGCCCTTAAACACTTCCAGGGAGGGGACATCTGCAGCCTCCCTAGACAACTTGTCTCAGTTCCTCAGCACCCTCAAGTGAAGAATTTTCCCCAAGATCTAATCTGAATATTCCCTCTTAATTTGAAGCCATTCCCCCTTGTCCTATAATTAGAATCTGCCATAAACCGTCCCTCTCTAGCTGTCCTGTAGGCTTTCTTCAGGTATTGGAAGGCTGCTCTAAGGTTCCTCCAGAGCATTGTCTTCTCCAGTCTGAACAGCCCCAGTTCCCTCAACCTGTCTTCATGTTGAGCTTCTTGTCTAACAAACCCCAAGTCCTTCTCAGGACTGCTCTCAATCCATTCACTACCCAGCATGTAGTTGTGCTGGGATTACCCCAGCCAAGATGTAGGACCCTGTACGTGGGCTTGTTGGAACCTCGTGCAGGTTGCAGAGGCCTAGTTCTCAAGTCTGTCAAGATCCCTCAGGATGGCCGCCCTTCTCTCCTGCTTGTTGACCAGACTACGCAGCTTGATGTTGTCAGCAAACTTTCATTTATATATCTAGAGACATGTGCATACATTTTACATATTGTAAAAAATAAAAAGCCTAAATATTTATTATAATGACCTTAAAAATGGGTTAAGAGCTTGGTAGCTGTATTCTGTATGCAACATGAGTTTATAAAAGGAGTGTTGTCAAAATCAGTGCCGTTTAGGCTTAAAATAAGTGATCAATACTCTGCTATATTTGATTTGAGACAGTTACACTAGAAGACAGCAAACAATGGTTATGATAAATTGTTCACAAGAGAAGTGTGGAAACAGCTAATTTGGGTCTGATTTTGATTAAGGATCTAGGAAAAGAAAATAATGAATTAGTGAAACCTGTGTTAGTATTAATCAGAGAAAATGTGAATGCAAGTGAAGGTACACAAACACTAAAAAAGGAAGCAAAATCCCTAGTTGCAAAAACTTGCATGACTAACAAGATGAATTTTCAATGCAACAAGTAGAATCTGAAAGGAATGGAAGGAAATGGATTTAAATATCCAAGCTCCTGAAGCCCAGGAATCAGGGAAGCTGAGGCATAGGAGAGTACTACGTTACATGTAGGAGTTTCTCTTTTGCCTGACATAGCCGTAAAGGTGCACAGGCTCAGTTCTCAAGCCTGTCAAGGTCCTTTTGGATAGCCTCCCTTCCCTCCAGCTTGTCTACTACACCACACAGCTTGGTGTGTCTTAGTCTTCTTGACTACATAGTTGTGGTCTACAGAGACCTGTGGGTTATTAGACTAAACAACAACAACAAAAAAAGGAACATAACTGGATGTTTTCATTCTCAGTGTTCTGCAAAATCAATTTAATCCAACTCCTCTCCTGTATAAAGATAATGTATGACTACTGAATTAAGTCTAGAAATTAAAAACATGATCTGTAGAGAAAAGGCAGAAATTACTGTGAGAGAATGACATTGTGGTAAAACTGAATATATTATGCCATATATAAAATTTCATGTATACTGTCATTCCTATACAGAGATTGTATGGCCTTTCTTAAAATCTATTCTAGTCTGAAATTATTTCAGAGTTATCGCTTCAGATTCCACAATGTGTAGACAATCAGTTTTGGAACCATGCTACTAGTGAAGTCAATGCTATTCCCATTTTCATTTTAAACCAAATCAGTCATGGATCAAACTGGAAGATTACTTGTTTAATAGACCTGAAATAGTTCTAAATGAAGAAGTTTATTAACAACAATGCTTATTAGTAGCAAATATCTCTACAGAAGAACTTGGTGGAGTGCAGCTCGTGTTCTGTGACTTAATGCTGTTCAATGAGTGAATTTTTTGCCTTGTACCTCTCTTACCTCAGCCTGTAATACTTGTTTTGCATTTTCAAATTCAAACACTCTAGCTTATTTGTATTCTATGCTGTTTTTATGAGAGTCAAATTGATAGATTGACTTCATCACAAGCCTGAGACACACATTCCAGGTATTTGCAACTGAGAATAGAGAAGCAAGAAGCAAGGTAGTATGTGTTACATGTGGCATTCTTTTGTTTTATAGGTTTTGATGGTGTTCTTTGTTGGGAAAAATTTTGTATCAGTTCTGAGACAGAATACTAGAACCAATGGGGTTGAGCACTTAGGCAGAGCAGCAACATGCTGTTACAGAGGAACAAGCAGCAACAACATGTTATAAAAGCATGGGTACAAATTGTCCACCACAGTGGTTGAGCCACCATCCCTGGAGGTATTTAAACGTGGATCTGGTGATTAGGAGCATGGTTTAGTGGTGACCTGGCAGATGATCTTAAAGATTTCTTCCAACCAAAGGTGTTCTGTGATTCTGAGTTTACGTTGAGTTTCTGTACAAAAAAGGTGTTCTGTCTGTACAGGTTGGTTTGTGATGGCCCAGTGTTAATTCCCATTGTTGTCATTGCCACAGAGACTTTGATTCCTCTAGGACTGTGTAATGTCTGGGAGAAGCAATGGTGATGTCACCTCTTCTTGTTAGTAATTCAGGAACCTCCAGTCTTGCCATAGATGTTATCTTCTTTTAGGAAGGGGGAACGGGAGGAAGGAAAGACACATTGACTCACCTTCAGTATGAATGGGCTTTCCTTTCCTTTACCTGCAGTTTCGACACAGGTTAGAAATGCAGAACACAACCTGTCTTTTTGATGCTGGAATTCTTTATTATTATGTGCTATGTGGTGATTTTCTTCTGCTGATTTTTTTCCCCTCAAGAGATGGAACTTTGTGTTAGAGTGACGGCAGGTTTCTGTATTAAAACTTTCTTTTAATGGAAGTATGTGATGCTAGATCCAGGATATGACTTCACTGTTAGAACTCTCCACTTAGATTTTACCTTTTTCTGTTGTGCTTGAATACATAAAACATTTCTGATACAATAAAAAACCCATATATATGAAGAGAAAGTATTAGAGTAGAACTTGTGTAGCCACATTGCTTTTCATTAAAACCTTTTGGTGAGCTGGTGGAAAAGGGAATAAAGATTAGTATGAATGGTCTTTGAGTTGATTTAACATTCAATTAACTTGTTAACTAAGTAGTAAGATCTTAAAGAAAAAAAAGAAAATGAAGCATGCATTTTCTACAGCTTCACAGAAGTGTGATACTAACTAGAGTTGGTGTATAAGTTCAAAAATGAGTGGCAAGGTTTGCCTTTTGATTTAGCTGGTTAAGTAGTGATTTTTACCTGTTCATTTAATAGTTACTTTATTCACAGATTTAGCAGCCAGTATAAACTTTATTTTTGATATATATTTTGAACCTCAATGACAATAATTGAAATATTAGAATAAAATCTGACTTTTTTACTAAATATAATTGGCTTTAACTATTCTCTGTTTAGTTAAAACCCAGAATTCCTGAATCTAAGCATTCCTCGTCCTTAAGTCCTACTGTTTGAACATAAAGAAAATTTAAAAGCAGTGATTTTTTGTATTGTTTTGTTTTCTTTTATCATTGAATTCACTTTGATGTTCTGGTTGTAATGTAAAGTTTACTTGGAAGGTTTTAATAGTTTCCTGCTGTGATCTGTCTTTTCTAAGTGGAGAAACAGATATGTACATTCCAAAGATGACCTTGAGAACATAACCATCAATAAATTATAATTAAGAGAATGGATGTGTTAACTCATTATCAAAGGGTGAGATGAGTTGGAACTTGCCATACATCTACAGTAATCACCATGTAAAAATATTTTGCTGTGAAGACACAAGGTGTTTTATCCTTTAAAAAAGATCTATAAAATTCTGTTACACTTTCTGTATTTACTGCTAGATGATAGCAGAGTCTCCAAAGCAGCTAGTACAGTAAATTCATATTCTTCTGTACCCTGGGGCAAGCGGGTTGTGCACCCATATCTATAGCTGTAATAATCCATGCAAGACCAACATTGTAAAAATAAAAAGGTTCTGTTGAATTATACTTGGCATTATGGTGAAGCCATTCCAGTGTGCATGCTTGGATTTTGTAGGTACTGTCTTGAGTAACCAAGCTAGGAGTGCTCGTACTATTATTATAAAGGAGGTGATGTTAAAATGTTAAAATGCTGTGCCTGGGAGTTTTATAAATCAGAGTGTTTAATAGAATGGTTTACCTTGTATTTGGGTGCTTGTGTGTAGCAGTCTGGCACAGTTTGAGGTGAAAAATTGAGAATAACCCATTTAAGCTGAATCTGTTCCAAATTTTGAAACACCTGAGTGAGTATTTTTACAATCTGGCAAAACCACTCAACCATTTGCATGTATAAATGTATCAGTGATTTGCAGTGTAGCTCAAAAATCCAATACTTGCCTTTAGCTCTGTGTCTTCTGAAGCGGACCTTATCTAGTATTTCAACTTGTTTCAAGGACTTAAATTAATTTGTAAGTGCTAAAGTCTCTCCTTTCTGTCTTGTTCTAGGATGTTTTTGTATTTAGGCATGAACTTGCTATCCTAAGAATATCTACCTTCATGGGTCTAATAATACTGGGTGGAATAAGTGGAGTCTTTTACACTCAGCTAATGGGTATTTTCACTGTAAGTATCTAATTTTAGAAATACATAAGTTTTATTTTCAATAAAATCAATGAAAGTAGAAAAACAGATTGCATTTAAGGAAAGAATACAGAATCACTTGTACTATGAATCACCCATTTGATATGTGCTGTGTCAAGACTCTTGTCTCTAGTGAAGTATTAAGAGGTCTTCTGACAAATAAATGTCTGTTAATTCACCTATCAATTAAATTTCCTAATTTATATTTGTACCACAAGACCATACATTGTCCTGGAACTGTGCAGTATACAAGGGTAGGTATTTGTGGGTTTTGATTTTTGTTTTTATTTTTAAGTCGTGTGCCCTTGTTTCAGTTTTACTTTGTGACAGTGAGGCCCACTGGTAACTCAAACATTAGGGGAACAAAGAAGGGGTTTTTTAGCATTTCACTAAGTATGCTCATATTGTTATCTCTTCAAATGCCAAACTCTGCGCTGGAATTGTGTAGAATTTATAGTCTAAATGCATCTTCTGTATTTAAAAATATCCTTTGCATTGAAAAGTTTCCCAGGTGAACGAATTTGATAATATATACAATATATATTACCATTATATACCAATATATACAATAAATATGTACAAGAAACAAACTTCTGTTACTCTGATGTCCTATTCTGTACATTACAGGTTAATAACTGCCAGTGAACTCTTTAAAGTTATCGTGAGAATCCACAGAAATGTTTGAAATACTGTGGTGTTGAACAGAGAAAGTGCATTAGTTGGATCTGTGCATGTCTGAAAAGTGTACGATCTCGCCTTCAGAACTGTTTTTTAAAGACAGTAATGTACAAAAGATTGGTGTCTTTGTGACTACAACTAATGAGATCTACATAAAAATTAATTTTGTGATTACTAGACTTAGAATCATAGAATCATTGAATCATTACGGATTGGAAGGGACCTTGAAAGATCATCCAGTCCAATCCCCCTGCAACAGCAGGACCACATAATGGAATACCCCTTAACTCTATTATCACAGTATTATGTAATAACTTTTTCTGGAATGGGGGCATAAATTTATGTATAGCTTTTTTTTATTGCTATATAAAACAAAAATATTGTTTACTGGTTTAACTGTATTATTTCTACTGGAGTTTCTGTAGTGTAGTGGTTGTCACATTTGCCTCACATGTGAAAGGTCCCCGGTTCAAAACTGGGCAGAAACACTCTTTTCCTTCTCTCAGTCATTATTTTCTACTCCTTTACTTTAATTCTTTTTCCCCAATGGTTGTTACCAGTCCTATTCAATCTATTCATTAATGACTTGAATGAGGGATTAGAGAGCACTGTCAGCAAGGTTAATGATGACTCAAAGCTGGGAAGAGTGGCCGACACACCAGAAGGCTCTGCTGCCATTCATCACGATCTGGACAGGCTAGAGAGTTTGGCAGGGAGAAATTGAATGAACTATAATAATGAGAGTAAGTGCAGAGTCTTGCGTCTGGGAAAGAACAGCCCCCAGGTTCCAACCAGGCTGGGTTGGGGTCTGACCTGTTGGAGGGCAGCTTAGGAGAAAAAGAGCTGGGGGTCCTGGTGGACAGCAGGATGACCATGAGCCAGCAACATGCCCTTGTGGCTGAGAGGGCCAACGGCATTCTGGGGTGTATCAAGAATGGGGGTGGTTAGCAGATTGAGAGAGAGATTTTTCTCCCCCTCTACTCTGCCCCGATGAAACCACATCAGGAGTATTGTGTCCAGTTCTGGGCCCCTCAGTTCAAAAAGGACACAGTGCTGCTGGAGAGAGTTCAGCACACAGCAATGAGATGATGGAGGAAGTAGAACATCTGCTGTATTAGAAAAGGCTGAGGGAGCTGTGTTTTCTTAGCTTGGAGAGGAGAGCCTGAGGGGTGACCTCATGAATGACTATAAATATGTGAAGGGTGGGTGTCAGGAGGATGGAGCCAGGCTCTTCTCAGTGTCATCTAATGACAGGACAAGGGGCAATGGATGTAAGCTGGAACATAGGAGGTTCCACATAAATATGAGAAGGAACTTCTTCACAGTGAGGGTGATGGAGCGCTGGAGCAGGCTGCCCAGGGGGTTTGTGGAGTCTCCTTAACTGGAGCTGTTTAAAACTCGCCTAGATATATTCCCATGTGACTTGGTCTAGGTGATCCTGCTGTGTCAGGGGGATTGGACGAGATGATCTTTTGAGGTCCCTTCCAATTTCTGATGTTCTGTGATTCAGTCATTCTGTGACACGTGACCTCACAATATCCTTAAACACTTCCTGATTCACCTGCGGCTCTTTCCAAAGTTGAGGCGCTCTTTTTTTTTTTCCTGAGTTCTTGTAAAAGCTCCCAGCTCAACGAGGCTGGTCGTCTTCCCTAATGGCTTAGAAATTGTTTAGAAAGATAATATGGACTTGCAGGCAGAAGTTTTATCCTGCTGTGTTGGGGGAACTGGACTAGATGATAATTCAAAGTCTCTTCCAATCCCTAACACGTTTGTGTTATTTTTGCCATCTTCCAGCTGCTCTGGCAGACTGCCGTCAGTGTTTTCGGTCAACACTCAGTCCTACAGATTTACCTTTGTGCCCCTTCTCTGCATGCCTGATTTCTGTTCCATGGTCTTACTGACAACTTCTCATCTCCATTGTTAAACGCTGACACACAACCTTTTGTGTCTATGTCTAGAGTTGGGATTTTTTTCTAACCCAGTAACATGTCTTGCTGCGTATCTACCCGAACTGTTGCAAATATGTATATTTTGCTAGTCCTCAATCCCGGTTGACAGGACTGTCAGGGATCCTTTCAGATGCTGAAATATAGATATCTTTTTAGTCTCTGTTAAATGAATATATGAGAAGAAACAAAAAGCTGCATGATCAGTGCTGTTACTGAAACACAGAAATTACACAGGAAAGAACAATGAACAAAACCCATGTCTACTGTTCTGTTCTTTGTGCTTCCAGAAGCTGAATTCAATTTTAGCAGTGGCCATCAGCATCCATTCAGATAGTATACATTAAGTAAGAACTCTCAGACTAAACCTGATTCTGTCAGATACACCTGAAACTCAGGACTTCCCTGTTCTGACACAGGACACCACATGTACTGCTTCTGTAACAGGCATGATTTTCCAGTATGTTCTTGCACTCTGCTACCATCACTGCAAACTCTTAAAAATTAAGTTCTGTAAACCTTATTTATTCAATGTCAGTTTTATAATGTATTGTGAAGTACATCCCGTTATGAATCTGTCCACTAACCAGGTGAGGTGATGGTAGTAGCACTTTCAAGCCCAACATCCTTTTTATGTACTTGAATGTACTGCGGATTACGGGGCTGCAGTATCTCTGAATATTCAGTTTTCTTTGCCAAGCTTTGTGAAGCAAACAACCCACAGTAATTGCAGATATTGATGGTGTAGGAAAAGCAGCTGCTGGCAACTACAGATCCTCTTCACTAAGACCTCTCATTGCACCCTACTGTAGCTGAGGAACCATTGTGTGCCTCTGTATCAGGCAAGCGTTAGGTGTGGTGTCATTGCATTAGATTGCTGGGGAAGTAGAAATCCATTACTGGGATCTTCAGATGCTAATTCGTTGATACTGCATAGATGTTGTGCTCATTGAAGAATCTAGTCCTCATCCTACTCAAAACATTTTCACACCAGCATCACAGTCATTATCTTTCTTTTTGTTCCTTTCTTCATGAGTATAGAATTGCCAAGAGTAAACAATACAGTCATTTCGAGGACATATTCTTCGCCACAAATAGTCAGACTTCAAACAAAGCCAAATCTGTTTGGTGAGGTGTTCTTAGTTTGCAAGATGAATCAGAAAACCTTTCAGTACAAATGGGTTTTGATTATCAGCATTGTAGTGTGGGGACTTCCTTCTACCATAAGCACTTAATAACAACTTTGACTTGTCAATGGAAAAGGCAGAGGAGAGGGCAGCAGGTGAGTAAGTAGTTTCTCTGCAGGTGCCCCAAAACCATTATGGCTGTGATGCATGGAATAGGGAAACAAAGAAACTGAGTATATCTACCCACAGTGCTGAGCACACAGTAGGGAACACACTCAAGTTCTGTAGAAGCAATGAGCTGTAATCTCTAAGAGACAGCAGTGTTCCCACTGTGTACTGTGCAAGAGTTACTGTTCAACATCTATCCTTCCTGTATAAACTAAGCAAGTTGTATCAGAAGTGAACTCTATTTAAAGTAATGAATTGCTGATAAAGTTATGCTTAACAGTATAAGGTACGAATAAAACAGAGTTGTTAAAGTGTCATAGTGCAGAGTGGAGGTTAAAAGAAACACTCAAAGGCATAGATATGCCCAGTTAAAGCAGTCATGTTGTATTAATTGCTCTGTAGCTTTTCTTGAGATCATTAGTTTCAGTGATTGCTGGAGCTGACTAGACTGGAGTGTAAGAGAGGTGGGCAACAGCATGGGCCTTTTGGAAACTGGTGCAGAGCAATTTTTCCTTGTGCTTGTAAAGGAAACAGGTAATAAACATTTTCTTAGTTCTTGTTCCGTGCCTGTGTGCGCAGTGTTATTTTGGATAAGATTTATTTTTAAATAATAGAAATGATCAGCATTGCGGCTCTGTGAACTAAACTTTGACAGATTTGTTAAATAAGTGCAGCAAGTTCAGGTTTGTTGGGATGTAATGTTATCTACTTATCTTTCAAATGCTGTCAAAATTAGATTTGTGAAAAGAAAAATAGACTTGAGATTCATTACATTTTAACCCATTTGTAGCAAAGCTTTTCCATAAGGTAGACTTGCTTGACCATCATCGTAGAATTTTCGAGAAGCCAATATTTTCTGCTTCATCTAATTAGTATAAAACTGTCTGACTTTTTTCCCCCAGTAGTATTGGATGTGAATATTAAAAAGGATGTGAATATTAGAAAAATCTATAGTTGTCTGTCTTTCAGTATCTTATACATACACAGGATGTGCTCTGCTTACTGTCAGTCTCACAGAAGTAACTTGGAGTAATAAGTGTCAGAGTTGTTTGTCCTCCTTTAGCATCATCAGTACAAAAGGAACTAGGACTTGAACTGGCAACTTCCTGCTCAGTGTTCATGGTTGATTTCCACAAGCTAGTGGCTCTGCTCAAATGTAAATTATTGGAATGTAGCGTGCATTGTGAAACGTGTACGCAAGGTCAGAGCACTCATGCAGATTCTTCGTGTTTACAGAAGTTTGTTCTTTTGCCACTGCAGCAAGATAGACAAAGTTGAATATGTAGAATTAGTTTGCATTAAGTAACCTTGGTATACATCATTTTTATAAGCAGAGTTGCTCTTTACTAGAATTGAGCTAAGTCATAACTTGACATGCAGTAAGAACAGGCAGATTTTATTCAGATTTAAGGAGAAATACTGGCATTTTGTCTTCTTTTGTAATTTTTTTCAGAATTTAAAACATTTCAAACTGAACAGGTAATAGAAGGAATGTATCTGGTATAATCCAGCATGGTCTTTTCTGGAACAAGGCAGTAGCTAGAACAGGAAAGCAAAGCAGCACATTGTGAAATGCAGGTGAAATGTTCTGTGTGTGCAGCACTTCCAAAATTCATTGGTGCTGTCTAGTTGAATCTTTTTTTGTGCCTATAATTGCATGACTCTCACATGTTATAGCAGTAAATTGATTATCTAGAAGTTCTTCAGTTAAAAAGTGCAGTTTTTAAAGTTCAATAGACACTGAGATGCTTGGAAAAGGTATGCTTTCTGGTAAAAATGAAAACTTTTTGACTTGTATACTCAGATTTGGCTTTTGCACAGAGAATGTTCTCATGAGCGTTCTGCGTGAGAAGATGATTAATAAACCTGCTTGCCTAACATGCACTAATTGATCCAAGTACATTTACCATCTCTCATACTGTGATATCACCGTTACGGTGTCATTAGCACAAGACTCTTCATATCTCATCTAGAGGTCCAGGAATTCAAAGAGCAAGGGAGGTAACATCCTACAATGAGAGGAGAACAGCTGTTTGGCAAAAACTGTCCTTAGAGGAACTTTTGACATGAATTATTTCAATGAAGAGGGGAGCAGCTGAGGTGGCCTCTGTATACCAGATTAGTGCTTTCTCCCTAGAAACTAGCATATGTGAAACACACTTGTAGCAGAAGGAGCACATGGCTGTTTGCTTCCTCCTCCTCCAGTTGCTTTCCCCAAGCTTTTGCCTTTGCTTTCATCATCATCAGGATTTTAACACTTCTTCCAGCATGTACCTGAGACATCTCTTGGAGAACTTTTATTTGGGTACATTACCAAAAACCAAAAAAAAGGATCTAATTTATCTGTAATTCAAAAGTCTCTGAAACAGAAATTTAAGATCCTAATTTAGGAATTTCATGATCTAAAGAAGATATGTTTCTTAAAATGTAAACATAACAATTAGTGTCTTCTAATTGTTTCTAGAAGACTACATAGAACAAATTGTTTTCACCCATGACAAAAGCTCTATCTGATGTAATTTCCAAAAGTGATGCTGTATTTCTTGGCATCACTTGGGCAAGTTTGAATTTTACATTCCTCAACTGGAAGTCAGCCTGTGTTCTCAGATAGCATGATGGTTTGAAATTACTCTGCTTAAGAAGTAAAAGCAAGCCTAGCATAAAAAAGTAAGCACAAAACCAGACCCAAATGAAAGCCTCAAAAGCTAGTCAGCCAAACAAAAATATTTTTGTCAGTTGCATTCCAGAAAAATTACATTGTTCACCTGCTGAACATAGGAGGTTTTTTTTGGTCTTAGATTTTAAGGCTTTAAACTATTCTGTGCGCTCAAGCAGTTAGTCCTCTTACCTCAACCATTACAGTTTTAACATGCACACAAACTCCATGAAGATAGATGAGCTTTCATTTAGTGGCCTGAAATAAATAATAAAATTGCTAATTATAGATATCTATCGTTTAGCTTGATATAGATATTTCCTTTTCAAAAAGCTTTTAAATTTGCCATAAGAGAAATCCTAAAGTGTCAGCTGTCTTCTGCGAATACTGCCTATACCATTGAATGAGACTTCACTGCTATGGCAAACACACAGGCTATCTGGAGTATAATATTTTACACTTAATCTACAATAAAATTGTGGGAAGAATGTATATGTGCTGCTCAATTTTATTTCCAATTTCTTTATTTATTACAGTAGTTATATCAAATATAACTAAATGTAATTGGAAGCTAGATTGGGTGATATCCAGAAACTTGCCATGATATTTTCTTGACATGCTTTATTAAAATAAATCCTCTTATATTTGACATTTTCATATGTAACAGGTGCTTGTTTACCTAAAAAAATACTTAACTAGTGTATTTATAGGAAAATGCATAAATTCACCTAGAAAAGTACCGCAACTGTAGGCAGTAAAGAGGCATTTTTTACAAAAGATAGAACTGTCAGTGTGGTGGTTTGTGTGTTAGAGCAAGGCTAGCCCAGACATTTACATTTCTCTTGCTCATGTTCTGTTTTCCTTTGAGGAAAAACTTCTGTGTGTTTTTCATGTTACTTGAACATTTATGTGAAAAAACAGTTTTTCTGTTTGTGCAGTAAGATTCGGACATGTTTCAGATACAGCGCATTACTGTGGAACAAGTAATAAATAATAAGGCATGAGGGTTTTTTATTAAACAATGGCTTCTCTGATTATTTTGATTTTTTTTCAAATCTACTGAGGTTTTTAACTGTACCAGAAATTAGTTAGCATTCAGTTTGCAGATCTTTTTCAAGGCTGGTGCCTTTTGCATATGTGAGGCTTTCTTCCTTTCAAGATCTGTGGTATTCTTTATTTCACTGGCTGTCACCTGTCTGAAGTGGTCAGCCATTTCTTTCTCTTCCTCGGTATCAAAGGAAAATCCTGTCTTCCCATGAATGGTGGAAGGTAACAGGATAATCAGTTCAGCAGTGATCCTCTGATGTCATTGTGGGAGCCCTGTAAAAGCGGATTATCTGTGACCCAGATAAAATAATTAGAAATTACTTGGACACTTACAAATAACTGATCTACTAATCTCATTTCCAAAGTTAAAAAGGCCTGTCTCTCAACATAACACTACCAGATGTTTCGGTTAAACATCATCCTTTGCAGAGACTAATCTGAACCCTAATTTTAAAGGATTACATTTGTTTGTTTTGTATTTCCAACACTAAATAGTTCGTGTTTTCATTTTTACATATGTTCGAAAAAAGCATTTGGATGCAATTCTAGAAATAGTCTTCTTTTTCCCACCATAGTCCATCAGATACAATTTTTTAAATTTTCCTGTGTTAATGTTGCTGATAAAAACTTTAAAATTATTTAATTTTTCTTTAAAATTATTTAGTAATTAACTTATGTTTCTGGGGCAGAACCATGTAATGGATGTGGTCTTTGTGCGAAGTAGTGGGTGTATTATTATAAACTGAGTGGACAGTTACTTTATTAATTTAATCAATGCTGCCTGGGTTTCCTGTTAATTAACTGTTTGAATGGTGTACACTGATATGCCAGTGTCCTGGTGCATCGCTACTGAGTGTATGTGGTAGAGAAAATTATCATTTATTTGCTTTGGGGAGGATGGAAAATAGTTTTAATAGTTTTAATAGCTGATGTTCAGCAATCTGGTGCAGAGTGTGATGCCTACCACATAAATTTTTCCCCTTAGAAACGTTTTCAAATGCTCATATTTGACAAGTGCCAAATATATTTCATTAGCTGTTTTTTATAGTTCTTTTAAACATGCACATCTTGGTCTTACTAATTCACACATTTTGACTATTTTTCTTAGTGTGATTGATTATTCTAGCAAGCATGTAATGAACATTGTTCATTTTTTTTCAATATAAAAACTTGCATTTAAGGAGGTTGGAAAATTTTCTGATGCGTGTGTCCAAAAGGACTACTTTTAAGCAGTTGATTTTCTTCAGGAGTATCATTTTATTTGAGAGTATAATGAAAAAATGCTAACAATCAAAATGCCAGTGAAAAGTTTGAAATTCCATATCTAATGAGTTAGTCAGACAAAATTTTACCAAGGTTGAAATGCAAAATAATGGAAATTACAGTAACCAGAGGATTTTTACTTCTTTGCATATTTCATGGTGTTGATCCATCACTTTTTTAATGTGTAGAGTGCTTAAGTGATCTCATTGTGCAAAAATGCTTTTTATCTTTAAAAGTATCTTAAAATTATTTAGAATTATATCTTTAATCTGATAATCTATTAAATACTATTTTGATTAGTGAAATACTAAGAGCTTTTCCTGTTTTTTTCCAACACGGAAGAAATGTAATCAAGGAACTTTTAATCTTCATAATTAAGTATAGCACAGCAGAAATTAATACTGGTGTGGGAAATGTTTCCCAGGCAAACAAATTCTTTACCTGGCTGTAATAAAATGTAAGATATGAAATAATAGTAGAGGGAGAACAACAGGCATACACAGTATAAACCCCAACTGAAATTAGGGATGTAACAGAAAATAAGTATGTTCATGTTAATGTTGTCTGTATCTTCCCCGTTATTCTTATCCCTTCCCCTTTTTCTGCGTCTACCTTTAATCCACCTATAGATAAATCTCCTATTAGAAGGCTGCATAAAGTCCTATAAATTAAATTGTCAGGAATTAGTGCTGGTCTTTAAATGGGATTTTGTATCTTTACCTTATTTTTCTCAAATAGATTAGCAATTGCTTAACATTTTTAGTGAATGTATCCTGACAATCTTAATCATCAAAATAAAAATTTACTTTATTTAAAACCTCTCTTTTCATGAGCAATTTAAAATATGGGGAAAAATTCAAGTGTAAGACACAATAAGTAGCAAAAGCTGTAGTCTGTTTTGTTTCGATCACTACATAGATTTAGATAAAATGGGAATCTTTAATTGGAGTGAATATTTAAAATATTAAGAAAAATCTTAAGTTTGAAAATGTAACTTAAGAACTTTTATACTGTACAGAAAGTAAAAAATGCAATTTAAAAACCGTTGCCTGTTTATCACTCAAGCAGAATGTCCTTTTATAAGTTGATTTTATGGGGGTTTTGTATGACTAGTGATTTTTCTAAATAGTAAAGTAAGTAATTTTAACTGTTTGAAAATGTTTAAGTCATAATGATATTTGAGTGTTCTGACTACATGTCGCTCAAATGTTGCTTGTTAAAAGCAGATGTCAGACCGTTAAAATGGTTTCTGTGTGAGGAAGGTCAACAGTTAGACTTCACAAGCATTTTTCTTAATATTTTTGTCTTAAGAAGGTGTTTGAAAATATCCAGAAAATATAACTTGTCATGTGTCTTGGTGTCATGCAGCTATTTGCACTTAGCAGGCTGTGTATTTGAAACAGACTGAAGGAAAGAGATCTGTTTGTATCATATTCTTGATAGATGTCTTCCTGATTTGTTATCAGAGGTTTTCTTTTTATTTAATAATTGTCTAATATCTGACAACTACAATGTAAATCTGTTAAACTACATTCATCATAGCATAGAGGGGTACAGGTGCGTTCCCTAGGTGTAACCTACTGTAGCTTCATTTTTTATTTTGCACACAATTCTCCAATTTAGGAATTTAAAATTAAAACTGAACTTTGGGGCTGAACCCAACTGTAATTGATAAAATTAATCATACTAAGAAAACAATGCCTAAAAAGTGTCCATATGTAAACCCCAAATGTTATTAATGCCAGAAAGAAAATTTCTGAACAAGATCTAGTTAATATTTAGTATTATATTCTTCAGTTTCACACCTCCTGTTATTTATGTATGCACAATGAAAGGATGCTGTTCTGATAGAGGGCACGTTGACTTACATGTCACTGAGAGCAAATACAGAACTAAAACAGAGCCAAAGATTGTGGCTGCATGCTTTGCAGATAGTCATGTGAGCTACATCTTCATCTTTCGAAAACATCAGGGCAAAAATACTCTTTCCATGTACGTCTTTCATGGTAACTTGTTTCATGATGAATCCAGTTCTATAGCACTATTTGTTAAACAGTGCATGTGATCATGAGCTTTTGTAAAACTTTGTTTTTTCAGGCAGTTGGTTAGGCAAAATTAAACATATAGTTGTGAAAGTTGCACAGCTTCTTAGTAGCTAATGCAGGTGCATTCATTTGCAAATGAATCTCAAGTTGGTACGCAGAATTAATTCAGTCTGTGCTTTTAGATAGGTCTCTCCGTTCCCCTTGCAACAGTATTAGCTGTGGCAGTACTTACTTAGAATAGACAAGATGCTCTTAAAGACTCAAGTAAGTCTTCACAAAAATACTCCTCATCCCTGCAATAGTCTTAACCCTTTTCCTGTTTCTTCTTGTTTGAAAATTATATGTTGCTAATGATTGCTGTGTTTAGTTCCTCTAGTTTCTTATGTCTTTCTCACTAAGGTATAGGTTTTTTTCCTAGTTCCTTCAAGGTGCTCAGGACTAGGTATGTATCTCTGAATAACTAGGCACAAGAACAATAATTATTTACAATCTGGATGATAACTGGGGTTCCAGATGACCCATGATGTGAAATTAATCCATTCCATTGTGGTCAGTTTTGTCTTTTATGCACTTGTAAATTTTAAGGGATTTTTTGATATTGAGATTACTAGGACTCAGTGGATATATGCTGTGTTTGCTCATACCAGGTTCTTTTTAATTTTTGAGTGAGTGCAATTTGCCAAAACATTTTAACATCAGCACATTAGCTGGGAGTCTGTAAAAAACCATAATCTTAGCAGAGTTCTTTTTGTACTAATAGTAATCCAAGCTGATAGTAGATGCAGACAGCCAAAGCCTCTTAGGCTGAACACTGTAATACTCATGTTGTAGCAAAACCTTGGAATACATCAAATGCATAATTAGGAGATGATACTGTGGTTGAAAGCCATTTGTGAGATGTGTTAATGAAAACAACACCTTGTCATTTAGTATAGTAATGGTTATTCTGATCCTCTTGTCTCCAAAAGAAGCAAAAGGAGTCTGTCTGAGAAGAAAGCTTTGAATACAAGGCTGACTGCAGTCAGCTGCAGTCCTCCCTTTCTTTCCTCTCCAGTCTCCAGAGGGGCTACTTTGTTCCCTGAGATGCTGTGAAGTTTCACTTTCATGTGTAAAGGTAAATCGATTCACTCTCAAATGGAAGTACTTTTCAAATGAGCCCAACTGTTTGGCAGTAGTGTTTTAGGGAAGGGGAGCTGTATAGGGAATCAGCACTTGTCAAGCAGCTAAACTGAGAGAGATGTTTCCTCCCATTCCCTCCAGCTCTAGTTAAAATATGGGTATACTTTTTATTCTAAAAATTTACCCCTGAAGCAAAGGTTTCACTGCTTAGTCCCATTCTTTTGTTGTAAATCAAAACTATCCTAAAAGAGATGTTGGCATTTTAATGGGAGAAGGAATGAGAAAGGAAGGGATTTTCTTTTAATTTCCTGTATTTTAAAGGTGTCGAAGCCTGACAGTCTCTTCTTGCAGTAATTTTCTGCTGTGCGTGTTTTGGTGCTTTCACGTAGTTTTTTTTTCATGTAATGGGTTAAACTTTCGGGTGGAGCAGATCCTTGTGAGCATCTTTTAGGTCTTGGTAACAGAGATTATAACAATTAAAAGTAAATAGAACTCATGGGAATTCCTCCAAAAATCTAAAATTCAGTATTTTACAGAGGAGTACAAAGGTATGAATGAATAAACAATATGGAGAAACATAGCAAAAAGACATCGTTAAGGCATTCTCTTGTTATGGTACTTCTGCATCCAAAGTTGTTTTGAGCATCCTTTTGTGAAACAATAGTTAGAATTCAGTTATAAACTGAGTTTAGCATACTACTGTTGGACAAAGGATCATTACCAGTCTTTGCTTTCAAACAAACCAATATTATTCTGTACTACAGGTAGGCAGCTCTGAGTTGACCAGAAGATAATTTCTAGAGCTGAGATGGGAACTATGGAAGGAGCTGTAACATCATCTCATGAAAACACTGTTGCTAACTCACTGAAGTGTCATGGAATTAATGTCTGTTTTCTTAGTCTTTTCTATACAGAAAGCTGTCTGTGATTTTCTGTAGTCAGATAGATAGTGTTTGTTTAATAAGAGAGGGAGGAAAAGTCAGCCTAAGGAGGTGTTTTCCCTTGGCTGTGCGGAGAGGTCCTACCCTAATAATGAGAAAGACTTCTGCCTTGCAAAATTTTCAGCCACCTGTGGCAGGTGGGAGGGGGAACACCCCAGATGGTCCCATCAGGTGGAGAGGGGATGGAGTTTATCTATGGAAATTGAAGCAGCAGTCTGCAGTCTCTCGCTCTGTCCTCTGTCACTACTCAGCGCTTGTTCAAATCCACCTAATGGTGGGACTGTAGTGGTCTATAAAACTGCTGTAGGCATGCTTTCCCTGCACAAACAGGAAAGACCTTGTGCATCCTGGTGGGCTGGTGTGAGAAGAGGGAAATTCCTTGCCAGACTCAGTCTGGATTTCAGCTGAGCATGTTGTGGGCAGAATTAAGGTTTTTGCCATTTAGCATGTGGTAAAGCATTCTGTTCCAAAGCTCATCATATATGGGAAGCAAAATTTAGAAGGGCAAGCGTAGTGATGGGAGTTGAGGCTACCTTGGTGAAGCAAAGAAGCAGTTTCCTGTACATTGTTTCCCACTCACATTTCACCTTTCCCTTTGAAAGATGGTGACAGAATCCCAGCAGTGTCTGCACTGAATTGCATGTGCTGTTGGCAGAAGCAATCAAGGAACACAGTATGGTTTTATAGCTCTGTATTGTTTCCAGATGACAGTGAAGTCACAGCCTGATTAGACCACAGCCCATGTGTTACTGTATGGATGGGACAATAGGCGGCAATCTTTGGCTTCATTCAAATGCTGGTATAATCTGAAGGTGTGTTATGTGCATGTCTAAATCAATGAACACTAAAGGGAGATGCCAAACTGCCATGAAATGGAGATGGAACCATGAGAAATATTTTCAGCTATTGTATTTGAGGCCTCATGGGTGATTTTGGATACAATTAATTATGAATATGCATTGAAAACACTAATTCTGCTGCAGTTAAAATTGAAGCAATGCAAAGCAAGCTTTTTTTTTAAAGTATGTAATGAAAAAGTAAGAAAAAATTACTATTTTTGTCAGTTTAATAAGTGTTAGTTGGGGATGATCTAAGCTTAAATTGATTTTTTTAGTTATAAAACTTGGTGACTTGTAAATCATTCATGTTTATAAAAGTATTGTTTGGCTCTAATTTACTGTTAGCTGTAAGGGTGCCTTCACTGTGCACATTATTTAGTTTTTCTTATATTTTAGTAAAACAATTTTTGTATTTGATATTTACCTGTAGCAACTATGGAAACTGATGGCATATCAATTCTGTGATTTCTAGTGGTGCTGTTTCCATTGCAATAATAATTAAGATAACCATTTTGAAACTTCTTGATAGCTTCTGCTTTTCAAAACGCTACCTCTAATAATAGCTGATTTTACCACATTTTTTTTGGTGGTTATCTCAGTGGACTACTCGTCTAGAATGGCTGCTTTTGAAATGTATTACAATAGTGTAGCTTACACATGTTGCTTCTACACATCCAATGAATTAATTGAAATATCCAAATTCAAGTAAGCTGTACTAAAGGTGCAAGGTTTTGTTGGCATTCTGTGGTATGTGCTGTCGTAGTAAAACCACACCGTATATTTTCACATTGTGTTTGTAAAAATCATTTAAGACGCTGAATAAATTTGTGTGTAAAATCTCACAGCTGTTTAAAACCGACATGGTGTTTGTGTAATGGACTAATGTCAAGGTAACGTAAGCTAAGAACTGACTCCTTGCTTTATTTAGTTGTTTTCATTATCGTGCTTCATATTTAGGAAAGTAAATAAATATTGTTTGATTGTCTTTTCTTTAACAGGACACTACAAGTATAGAAAAAATGTCAAGTTGTTGTGAAGACATGTAAGTGCTGTAAAATTTTTATGTTGATTTGCTGAAAAGCTAAAGGAGTTGCGGTTTTTTTTGATTGTGTGAGAGAGAAGAGGAACCAAGGGTGCATTATGAAGATTGTTTTGCCTGCTAGCGCCCCCTGCACTTCCTCTCTTCCTCAGCAGCTCACTAATATGTTAAAGCTGGTTTTACACAAAGTTGCCTCATATTATTCTTGTTTGTTCTCTGGCTAAAGCCAGATGAACAGTATTTTCCTTCAAAATATAAATCAAAAACCACTTTTTGCTGTGTCTTGACAAGCATTCCATTGATTTTGAAGTTCTCCTTTGCTTCAGAATTTGCATTTGACTGACAATAGTTTCTGTTCTCTGGAGTGAAGTCTCAGCTGCATGGCTGTAATGAAAGAAGAGCAGTATTTGTGATGCTGGGGTGCAATTCATCAGAGTCTCGTAATGGATCCCCAGCCAACTTGCAGTGTTTTTGCTGACTGAAGTGCACCATGGGCGTGCTGTCTTTCACTAATAATGCTGTCTTCTGCAGATCAAGACAACGAAAGCCATGGCAGCAGACCTTCTCAGAAGTTTTTGGCACTCGCTGGAAGATCCTGTGGTTTATTCCTTTCAGGCAGAGGCAGCCACTGCGAGTTCCCCACTACTTTGCCAATGATGTGTAAACAGATGGATGGTGGGCACAGATGGATCCCCCATGCTGGAATTGTGCTACAGGTTTTATGATAATAGGACTATGACAGTCTTCAAATCAATTAAAATCCACCCACCAGTCGTAGGCATCACGATGTGCCTCAGGCTTTATTTTAATACTGCTCTTGATTCTGTTCTGAGATTAATACAAAAGTTACAGAATTGTTTATGTTGGAAAAGACCTTTAGTATCATTGAGTCCAACCGTTTCAGATTAGTTTTCCAAAGGGATCCAAAGGGATTTCTTTTGTCTTTCAGATTAATTCCAAAACCAAATGGCTGAAATGCAGACTTACTCTATTGGCTTGATACTGGCTCTTTTAATGCTTTTTTTTTGGTAGGAATCACTGAAGTTTACATTGACTGGTAGCTTTCCCACTAAGTGTCTTATGCTGCCTTGACTTTTTTTGGAATTTTTTTTTTTTACTAAGTCTGTGTAGATAATGTAATTTTTTCTGCTA
This sequence comes from Rhinopomastus cyanomelas, assembly GCA_013400115.1. NCBI lineage: Eukaryota > Metazoa > Chordata > Aves > Bucerotiformes > Rhinopomastidae > Rhinopomastus > Rhinopomastus cyanomelas. The sequence continues at coordinate 68,258 of VXBP01003495.1, read as the reverse complement.
CCTGTGTTTAAAATGCCCTGAAACTGCCATTTATTTATGGTATGCAACATTAATCCTGCAGCATCACACTATAAAACATAATGTTTAAAAGTGAGGCAGGCTTCTTCCTAAACCTTTCTAAGAGAACTTTTTATAAATAGACATAAATGTATGTGGTTATATAAATAAATCGTACATTTTATAGTTATCACTCTGCATAGATGTGAACTGAGTGAAACATAGTAATGTCTTTATGTCAACAAAAGTGATTAAAAGTTCCAGAGTAAATAAATCAGGCAGATGGAGACCATGTTTGCCCTGTCCCAAGGTTATCTTTGCAATAATTGAATAGAAAAATTATATGGTGCAAATACTAGAATGATAACTTTTTAAAGATGCAGATATAATTAGTTAGCATAACGTACCATAAAGAAGAGTAAATTTTAATAATAATAAACTGTAAATTTTGTATTTGCTTTTCAATAGTCATGATTGTCTGGTTGTATAATGGAAATATGTGTGAAAATATTTAAAAATATTTTTACTTAAATACAGATATTTGCTATTAAGAATTTAAATTTCAAGCCTCATCTTCAACCATTTTTTTCAATGCATTTTTAGACATAAGTTTAAACTTTGTTTAATGTGGTTTTAGCAATATTTAAGGAAATATTGAGAAAAGTGCATTGAAAGGCGGGAGCAGTGCTTGAAATTAAAAATAATGTGTGTATATACTTTATAAAGTAATGGCTGTATTATCTTTCTTTTTAAAGGATTCCATTATTATGGTGTCTGTGAAACATGTTAGAGAATTATGTGGAATAATGCCAATATTTAAAACTGTTTCATAAGTAAAGCAGAGTAGTTTTAGTAATTATTTCATGTTAATCAGTTAGTGTAGTTATCAGTACAGTCCTGAAGCTTATTAAGAAAGGGGATAAAGAATTTAAGTATTTTTAATGCATTCTGTGTGGGGATTTTTTTTTTGTTTGTTTGTTTTCTTATGTCTTTATTTCATGTAATTAAACCATGGGTGGAGAACCTCGTCTATAATGCAAAAGCTGCATGACAGTAGGAAGCTGAGTTACAGACAGTGTATTTAATTGGTGTGCACAATACATAGTGAAGTAATGGGACTGTTGTGTTCTTCCCACTCCATGGGGATCAGTACCTGCAGGCAGCCTGAGTGTGATGCTGAGTACTGTGTTCCAGCCCCCTACAGACATAAGAAGGTGCTGAGTGTATGAAGCTGGTGCTGAGGGTGCTGGGTCTCTTAGCCTCATTAATGTCTATAAATATGTCAGGGGGATGGAGCCAGCCTCTTCTCAGTGTCATCTAGTGATAGGACAAGGGGCAGTGGGTGTAAACTGGAACACGGGAGGTTCCACATCAATATGAGAGGGAACTTCTTTACAGTGAGGGTGACAGAGCATTGGAACAGGTTGCCCAGGGGAGTTGTGGAGTCTCCCTCTCTGGCGATGTTAAAAACCCACCTGGATGTATTCTTGTGTGATTTGGTCTAGGTGATCCTGCTGTGTCAGGGGGATTGGACTGGATGATCTTTCAAGGTCTTATCCAAACCCTAATGATTCTGTGCGCCTCAGGTTGGCATTCCATATGCTTGAGAGGTACTGTGGGAAGTACCACCAATGCCTGCAATGAGTGCTGGTATGGGGCTTGGTCCTCTGCCTGTCTATCTGGGCAGGAAAGGGTGGCCTCAGCCCAGAATGGAGAAGACATGATGCTGCAGTGGGTCCCTTGAGTGACCAGACGTGCAAAACTGCTGGCATTGGGGTGTGTGGGGTGAGGAAGAAGGTGCTTCTTGGGACCTGAAGCACAAGGAAAATGAGAAGAACCCTCACCTTGGGCCTGCATCTGGTGGGAATGCCACTTGCCAGGTTCCTGTAGAGTCTTTGGAATCACTGGACTTTCCATTCAAACAATCAGTTATAATTTAAAAACTAAAAATCTGTACATGCTAAGGTGTATCTTGAGACTGAAGAACCTAGAACCTGAGGCACCTGCTATATATTTAAGTAAATTACATACATGGAGATCTTGCCTGATTAATTGCACAGATTCACTATTTCTCAAGTGGTTTTGTGTTGGAGGATCTTTTTATTTTGTAAATATATTTGTTCTCCTATTCATCTTTAACGATAGGAATGAATATGTGACATGATTAAGACAGCTATGTATTTTTTTAGTCCCATTTCTGAGGATGTGAAGAGGGGAGAATTTGGAGATCCTTCATTTCTAGGAGGTGCTGGCTGAGCTTTATTCTTTGAATGTCAGGCTTCTAAAGATGTAAAACTAATCAGAGTATTTTCAAATATTTAATCCAATGATGCCATCTCATCATTAGATTAATAGAGTAATGTTACTGAAACTGATACTCGGGTATTGTAGCACGAAAAGATCAGGTACACGTTTATGATCTAATTTGAAATTATTTACAATTTTAAAACCTTGAAATCTATTAAAGCTTTACTTTGAAATCTATCAAGGGTTTATCCCAAGATGAGATTAACTAGTTAATTTAGTAAATGTGGTAATGGGCCAAAGTAAAACAAAACAAGGAGGGTTTGGAAAGCATTTATAAATTGCAGGCAAAATAAATGACAACTCCATTTTGGAGAAAATCAACAAGATGCATTTAATTCACCTCGCGTCAAAAACCAAGCACAAAGACATGCAGAGATAAATCACATGTTCTTACATAACTGGGCCAAGCTGCTATCTCCACCCCCTCAAAGGGAAGAGGCTTCCAGTTATTTTTCCTTGTAGAAATGTGGAGTCTCTTCAGAGCCTGCCAGTGGGCATTTTAAAGTCCAGTTCCCTGTTCCAAGCCAGTCCTCCATTTCCAGTGGATTACAAGCAAACATTCCCTCTGTTGATCTCTGAGGTTCTGCTGTCACTCCATTCACCAAATTCCCAAGGCAAGTTGGCTGTCCTGTCTAGACTAGTGGCATTAGCCTCCATTCAAAGACCAAAGTGAAGTGAAGAAGGATGAAACAGAAAACTCCAGAACAGTCATACTGATTTTTGCAGAGTTGAAAAAAACTCATCTTAGAATTCCAAATTATATGTAACGAGTTGCCACAGCAACTTCCAATGTCTCTGGCCAAGAAATCCACCAAATTCAATCAACAACAAAATCACATTTCCTTTCTTCCATCTCTCTTTTATGAGAGTCTGCGTTCTTGATGCTAAATCAGTGTTTGTCATTGTTACTAATTTTAAAAAATGTTATAGACATTATTAATGCACTTCATCCTAAAACATCAGAACTACACGTATGGTGCACAGTGGATACTAGCTATAAAGATAACAATGTTTGATTTCCTGAGTTGAAGCACTCATGAAATATTCAACCTGAAAAGATTTGAAAATACCTAGTTTGTTTGCTCTATAGGGTACTTCCTCATAGGACTGAGTAATTCTATGTTGCTGTCTTCTCAAAATGTCAGGCACTTGAGATTTTATTTGAAATATCTTGCTGTTAAATGATTCTGCATTTAGTAATGCTTGCCACCCTGTCCTCTCATCTGTTGGTCTGAATGACAGGCTCCATCAAACAGCTGGTAGAGTAGTTGAGACAGACAATCATTTTCATTCTTGAGGAAGATTAACAAGTAAGAAACTAAGAACTGAGTGGTAGCATAGATTTTGAACTAGGCAGCTTCCTCCTTGTCTTGATTCTAAAGTGGGCTACAATGAATGGAAGATTCATAAAGGAATAGATTAAATGGAGCTGGAGCCAAAATAACTGTTTTGATTCATTACTGAAGTTTACCAAGAGAAGTAACATGGCAAAAAGCAGGAGTTAGCAGTTGAATAGACATGCTATCACTGTAAGATGTCTTCCAGTGTTCATCTTATGGTTGTGCAGTTATATTCAGGAAATTTTACTTTTCAGAAATAACAAGTTCTTCCTTTGTCTTCTGCAATAGCAGCTCATTGTATGCTGGTGCAAGGAATGTAGATGGTAGAGAAAGCATTTCTGCAGTACTGTGGGAGAGAACTAAGTAAACTTTGCATTAATTTAAAACATGTAATGTATTTTCTGGTAACTTGAAATTGTTAACGTAAACTACTTTTTTTGTAATGCATTGTTTGGCAAGGCTTCCTGCCAGCAGTACATCACTTACAACAGAGTGTTTCTGTCACATATTTGAGGATGCTGTCACTTAGATACACTATTTAACTTGTCTGTCTCCACTCTTTGTCTTCACCACACACTCAGTTTTGCTGCAGTTCGCAAATAAGAAGCAGTGTAGCTTTGTTGGAACAAAGCTACTTTACAGTCATTGGGAAATGATAAATATACTATGCTATAAATATTTGTCCATACAGATTATTGAAATTCTTTGATGAATTGGATATTCTTACTTGAAAATATACAGGCAACTTGAATTATTAATTCAGTGTTTTTAGATTGTATTTAAATATTGAATTGTTTACATTGTTCATGTACATTGTTGTGTGCAGTGCTTTAGATCATACATAATCATTCTTGGAATGCTTTTTGATTTAAAAATTTAAAAGCATCTGAATCAGCAAATCCTCTGTACCTGTGAGTTTATGTTAGATTTTGATAGAGCTTTCACACATGTTAGTCTCTTCCAAATGAGATACTGGATATAGATAGGCAAAAAGAAGTACAGAAGTATTAGGGGGTCACAGAAAAATGTAGCAGAGAAAAATAAAACAGAAGTTACTGGGTATTGTGTGAGCTATAGGTTCAGCTGTAGATGAAGTAAAAGGAAGATTGTAGATGCCTGGGAAGATTACACTGCAAGAACAATTAGCCAGGGAAAGAAAACAAACCAGTGGTTATGCCTGCAAGGAAATTATTAAAATAGCTGAACTGTGGCAATTCATGAGTGAGTACAAACTATATAATGATGGCTTGTGGCACAAAATTACGTCTTCTGTTTCAACCCAGGAATCAGATTCTAGTAGCACAGAAACACAGAACGTCTGGGAGTGGAAGGACCTTGAAAGATCATCTAGTTCAATGCCCCTGCCAGAGCAGGATCACCTAGACCAAGTCACACAGGAACATATACAGGCAGGTTTTAAATGTCTCCAGAGAAGGAGACTCCACAGCCCCACAAGGCAGCCCGGTCCAGTTCTCCACCCCCACCATGAAGAAGTTCCTTATATTTATATGGAACCTCTGATGTTCCAGCTTCTATCCTGCAGCCAGTTGATGATCCACCTCACTACCCGATCATCTAGACCATGCTGCCTCAGTTTGGTTGTGAGGATGCTGTGGGAGACTGTGTCAAACGCTTTACTGAAGTCAAGATAGACCATATCCACTGCTTTGCTATCATCTGTCCACCTGGTTATGCCCTCATAAAAGGCTATCAGGTTGGTCAAGCATGACCTCCCTTTGGTGAAGCCATGCTGACTGTCCTGATAACCCTGTTGTCCTTGACATGCCTAGAGACAGCATCAAGGACAAATTGTTCCATCATGTTTCCTGGGATGGAGGTGAGGCTGACCGATCTATAGTTACCAGGGTCTTCCTTCTTAAGTTTTTTGAAGATTGGAGTGACACTTGCTCTTCTCCAGTCCCTAGGCACCTCTCCTGATCCCCAAGACTTAGGAAAGAAAATGGGGAGTGGCCTAGAAATGGCTTCCACTGTCTCCCTTAGCACACACAGGTGCATCCCATCAGGGTCCCTGGATTTATGCAGTTTGCTCAATTTATCCCTAACCCCATCCTCATCAACCAAAGCAGGCTCCTCTCTTGTCTCAACTTCCTCTGGGGCCTCAGCAGTCTGGGACTTGATATCAGGACAGCCCACCGTAGTATAGACAGAGGCAAAGAAGGTGTTCAGTATCTCTGCTTTCTCTGTATCCTCTGTCTCCAGGGTACTCACCTCATTCAGCAGGGTCCTACATTGCCTCTAGGTTTATTTTTACCTCCAATATATTTGAAGAAGACCTTTTTGTTGCCCTTGACCTCTTTTGCAAAGTTTAATTCCAAGGAGGCCTTGGCTTTTCTAGTTGCGTCTCTATATCCTCTCACTAGAGCCTTATAATCACCCCNATATCCTCTCACTAGAGCCTTATAATCACCCCAAGTGGCCATCTTCTCCTTCCATGACCTATAGACTTTTTTCTTCTTCTTGAGTTTGCCCATCAGCTCCCTGTTTAACCACGCAGGTCTTCTGGTTCCCTTCCTTGACTTCTTTCCTGTTGGAATGCTCTTATCTTGGACCTCAAAGAAGTTGTCTTTGAATGTTAACCAGCTATCTTGGGCCCCTTTACCTGCCAGTACCCTGTCCCATGGGATGTTCCTAGCAATTGCTTGAAAAGGCCAAAGTTGTCCGTCCTGAAGTCCAGGGTCCCTTCCAATCCATTATGATTCTATGATTCTATTCTGTTCCTGCCACACAAGACCCTCAACTCCACCATCTCACTGCACTGAAGGCTGCCCTCAACCTTCACTGCTTCAACCAAGTGTTGGTGAGTACAAGATCCAGCAGTGCTCCTCTCCTAGTGGGCTTCTCCACACTTTGCATCAGGAAATTGTCAGCAAAGCAGTGGAGCAACCTCCTGGACTGTGGCTGGCTAGCTGAGTAGGTCTTCCAGCAAATATCAGGTTACTTAAAATAGGGTAGACCTGGTGGGTGATGTGGTTGTCGGAGACTGTCTAGGAGGCAGTGATCATGAAATGATTAAGTTTTCAATTAATAGTGGAAGAAAAAGACGGGTCAACAAAACATCTAAACTGGATTTCCTTAGGGCAGATTTGGGTTTGTTCAAGGAATTGATTGGGAAGTTCCTTGGGAGGCAGCCCTTTGTGAAAAGGGGGTCCATGAGAGCTGGGTATACTTCAAGAATGTATTCTTGAAAGCACAAAGCCAGGCCGTCCCTGTGTGTCGTAAGATGAGTCATAGGGGAAAAAGACCAGCCTGGATGAGCAAGGGAATTTTGAAAGAACTAAGTGAGAAAAGAGGATGTATCCTGTGAAGCAGCAGCTGAGGCCATCATTCCATACTGGATTCTCAGAACTCCCAGGTTATATATCCCCACTGCTGCGTCTGCCTGAGTTGCTGGTCCCTTGCTTCCCTCCAGTGGAAGGAAGGCACTGGAACAGGTTGGCTAGAGACTGTGGATTTACACTCCCTGGAAGTGTTTAGTGTTAAGGCCTCTGGGCAATCTGGTCTATATGGGAGGTGTCTATACCCATGGCAGGGGGTTTAGGACTAGATGATTGTTAAGATTCCTTCCAACCCAAACCATTTTATGAATCGTATGATCCTTCCTTGAAGCTTTTGAATGATGCAGCCTAAATATGAAGGGGCAGATGGGCTGGATTCACCATAATAGCTTTAGCAAGTGATTGTGTTTATCTTTGAGCAGAGAATTGCAGCTTGAGCCATTCCCTGGGGTATTCAGTTCTCCTGTCAGCCCTGGGTAGTTCCATCACATCCTGAGTGCTTGTGATTGCTGCTCACAAAGTCCCAGCTCTCATTGCAATTACTCATTTAGTTTGTCTAATACGTTTCTAGAGTTCTTGGTTGCATAGATACATTGAGATGCATTACTAAATAAAGGCCTTTCAGAAACAAGCTTAAAAAATGAGAAACCTCATAGTAATTTTTGCAAAGATATTCATTTTCCCAGGTGGGAACTGAGTTAAATTTTACACTTATTTTCATTTTCACATAGCTTGCTGTTCTCTGTAATAGCTTGCTTTTCTGTGTTCTGCTGGTGTGTGGTAAGGTGATCAGTTGAAACAAATGAGGCTGGCTTCTCCCAATGCTGGGTTGCTGAGCTCCCTGTGAACATCTAAGTCACCATGTTTGCTGTTTCATGCAGGTTTGGAGTATCTAATTTAACAGCAGAGGATCTGTCGTTTTGTTGGATTACTTTGTGCTTTAACCACAGTGTGCTAACCTTGATCTGGTAAAACTGAACAAAGGGAAAACTCAGAAACACATGAATGAAAAAAACCCAATAACAAGCAGGCCAAATTCACTATCAATTCCTGAGAGTAGGCATTGCTAACATTTGACATGGTTGGGTACCCCCGCCCAAATCTCATGCCTACACTGTCTTCAGGAATACTGGAAACTGCTCAGTCCAGATAGTGCTTTCATTGGGAAAATTCAACCCTCCCCTCTGACATCAATCAGATACCTGCACTGAAATGACTCCTGCACCAAAACTCCAGGTAAAATATTTCTGCATTGACACTTGCCCACCTGGCTTGCCTACCACAGGCTCCAATCTGAGGAATAACAGTCTAATTTTAGGTATGTCTGTTAGGGCAGTACCAGCATATGAGCTGCTGACCAGAACAGAACAGGAGGGAATGTATTGCGTATACTTTATTGAAGAGAGGATGACAGTTCTAACAGTTTGCCAGACACTGGGTGCAGAAAGACCTGCTAGGACATTTTGAGCAAAATTAATACACAGACATTGTTCCGTGTCTCCTGCATGGAACTAACACTTGATGAGGAAATAAGAACCGAACTTATGCTGAGGAAGGCACATGACCTGTTTCTGAAGAGAACAATCTTTGCGGCCGTGTGCGGCAGAAGATTCACAGTGCTGAGAACAATGCTACACACTTAAAATCTGAATTTCTCTAGCTCAGAAATCATCACAGAATGGCCTAAGTAGAATAATAGAATACCATAAGCAGGGACACCTCCCACTAGACCAGGTTGCCTGGCGCCCTGTGCAACCTGCCCTTAAACACTTCCAGGGAGGGGCATTCTCAGCCTCCTTGGGCTATTTGTTACAGTGCCTCACCACCCTCACAGTGAGGGATTTATTCCCAAAATCTAATCTGAATTTACCCTCTATTAGCGTGAAACCATTCTCCCTTGACCTATCGGTAGGATTCCATGTCAGATGTCCCTCTCCAGCCTTCTTATATTGGATATTCCAGGACTCGATGGCATACTCCAGGTGAGGTCTCACAAGAGCATAGTAGGGAGGAAGAATCATTACCCTTGACCAGGTCATCACACTTCTTTTTGTTACAGTCCAGAATGTGGTTGGCTTTCTGGGCTGCACACTTTGTTGGCTCATGTTGAACTTCTTGTCTACCAAGTTCTTTTCCTCAGGACTGCTCTCAAACCTTTAAGTACCTGGCATGTATTTGTGCTTTGGATTACCCCAGCCCAAGGGCAGGACTATACACTTGGACTGGTTGAACCTCAGGTGGCTTCATGGACCCAGTTCTCAAGTCTGTCAAGTTCCCTCTGTAAGAACTGTCCTCCTGCTTTTCAGCCATACCACACAGCTTGTTGTCATTGGCAGACTTGCTGAGGGTGCACTCAATGACACTGGCCATGTCACTGACAAAGATGTTAAATAACACTGGACCCAAAACAGACTCACGAGGAACACCACTTGTAACCAGCCTACACTTGGATGTTGAGCCACTGATCACAACTCTGTGAGTGTGACTGTCCAGCCAATTCACAGAGCTATCCATTTGTCAGAGGCATGTTTCTCTATTTTAGAGATACTAATGTCACGCAGGGCAGTGTCAGATGCTCTGCACAAGTTCTGGGTAGATGACATCTGTTGCTCTTCTCTTATCCATCAACACTATAACCCTGTCATAGAAAACCACCAAGTTTGTCAGGCATGATATGCCTTTAGAGAAACCACATTGGCTGTCACTTCTTTATTGTCCATGTCTCTTAGGATAGTGTCTAAGAGGATCATCTCCATGACCTTTTGAGGCACAGAGATGAGACTGACTGGCTGGTAGTTCCCTGGGTCATCTTTTAGTCCCTTTTTAAAAATGAGGGTTATTGTTTCCCCTTCCCAGTCAGTGGGATCTTCGCTGGTCTGCCATGATTTCTAAAATATGATGGATAGTGGCCTAGAAACTTCATCTGCCTGTTCTCTCAGAATCCTGGGGTGTATCTCATCAGGCTCCATGGACTTCTGAACCTTCAGATTCTTTATATAGTTGCAAACCTGATCTGTCCTCAGCATACATGGCTCTTCCTTCTCCCAGTTCCAGGCTTCAACATCTACTAATATGAGAAGCGTGGTTTGAGAGCTTTCCGGTAAAGACTGAGGCAAACAATACATTGAGTACCTCAATCTTCTCCATATCTCAGCTTTACCATGTCACCTGTTTCCTTCCAGATGATTCCTTTGTTTCTCTCTTGTCTTTGTTTTCTCATCAATATACATCTGTAGAAGCTTTTCTTGTAGAAGCTTGTAGAAGCTCCTGATATCTCTTGACAGTTTTAATTCTATCTGGTTTTTTTTTTTTTCTTCCCTAGCCCGATACCTGTCTGTGTTGGCAATTCCTCTGCACTCCTCCTACGCCACCTGTTCTCACTTCCACCTTCTGTAGTCTTCCTTCTTATGCCTAAGTTTGTCTAAGAGTTACTTGTTGATACATGCAGACCTCCTGGCATTTTTGCCTGACTATTTTTTTGTAGGCATGCAGTGCTCTTGAGCTTGGAGGTGATCCTTGAGGGTTTACCAGCCTTCTTGGGCACCTAGTTCCTCCAGGACTCTTATCTCACTGCGCTCTATTTGACTAGGTACCTGAAGAGGCCAAATTCTGCTGTCCTCAAGTTCAGGCTACCAAACTTACTGGGTACCCTCCTCGCTGTCCTAAGGACCATGAACCTAAGGACCATCTCACAATCACTGCAGTCCAGGCTTCTCTTGAGTTTCACATTCCCCACCAGGCCTTCCTTCTTGGTGAGGAAAAAGCCCAGCATAGCACCTCTCTTCATTGACTCCTCTACCACCTGAAGAAGGAAGTATCCTGAATGTATCCCAGGAATTTCCTGGATTCCTTATACCCCACTGTATTGTTCTTCCAATGGATATCAGGGTGGTTGAAGCCCTCCATGAGCACCAGGCTTGAGAACATTAAACCATTCCTGTCTGACTGTAGAAGGCGTCATCCACTTGTCTTCACCTACAGGTCAGGTGGCCTGTAGCATACTTCCACTCTAATCTTGACTGCTCACCCTTCTCCTCTGACCCATAAGCTTTCACTTCTTTCCTCATCCATCCTCAGGTGGAGTTCCATGCACTCCAGCTGATTGTTGAGGGCAACCCCCTTCACCTCTGCACCTGTCCTTCCTAAAGAGCTGATATGCCTTCATTACAACACTCTGGTCATGGGAGTCATCCCACCATGTCTCTGTGATGCCTATGAGGTCATAACCCTACTTGCACACACATATCTCTAACTGTTCTTGTTTATTGCCCATGGTATGTGCATTGGCATAGACATGTTTGAGTTGATCTCACTATGAAGTATCTGGAATTCCCTTGGGATGTTTCTCTTACCTTGCCTTGCCTGTTTCTGTGACTGCAGAAGACGTTTTCTCCTCTCCATAGGTTCCATCTAAAGAGATCCCAAGTCTTCCCCTTTTATTTCCCACGTTACACCCACCAGTGCTAACGCAGCTGAGCTGGGCTTCTGCCCTCACCCCCAAACAACGGTACGTACCCAGCACACCTGGCTCCAGTGTGCCTACCTGTATCCCTTTTCCTCTTCGAGCCTAGTTTAAAGCCTTCTTAATGAGCCCTGCCAGTTCCTGCGCTAGAATTCTTTCCCCTCTTTGAGAAAGATCCATTCTATCAAAGGTGAGACATCCGAGTGTCCTGTAACCCTCCCCATGATCCCAAACCCAAAATTCTTTCAGTGGCACGTGTCTCTAAGCCATAGGATCATAGGATCACAGGATGTTAGGGGTTGGAAGGGACCCAAAGAGATCATCAAGTCCAAACCTCCCGCCAGAGCAGGACAAAACTATCTAACACAGATCACAGAGGAACACATCCAGGTGGGCCTTGAAAGTCCCCAGAGA
>VXBP01003495.1:23300-56109 GCA_013400115.1 Rhinopomastus cyanomelas | reverse complement strand
CTGTCCAGGTCTCTCTGGATGGCAGCACAGCCTTCAGCCATATCAGCCAAGCCTCCCAGCTTGGTGTCATCAGCAAACTTGCTGAGCAGACACTCTGTGCCCTCATCAATGTCATTGATGAAGATGTTGAACAAGACTCGCCCCAGCACCGATCCCTGGGGGACATCACTAGCCACAGCTCTCCAGCTGGACCTGGCACCGTTGATCACCACCCTCTGAACTCTATCCTGCAACCAGTTCCTAACCCACCTCCCTGTCTGCTCTTCCATCCCACACTTCCTCAGCTTGCTCACTAAAATTTCATGGGAGACAGTGTCAAAGGCCTTGCTAAGGTCAAGGTAGACCACATCCACTGGTTTCCCTGAATCTAACCATTCAGTTATTGCATTATAGAATGCTATCACGTTAGTCAAGCAGTGTTAGTCAAGCATGTTTTCATGAGGTGTGTTCTGTTCCTCTCTTTTTGCTGAAGGGATTGAGAAAAACATCGGCTTTGCTCCTGATCCTTCTACCAAGCACCCTAGTCCTCTGAAATACTTTTTGATTGCATTTGGGGTCCTCTCATCAGCCTTGTCAGTGTCAACCTGCAAAAGCAGTAGCAGTTAATAATAAGAGGGCTGTACCTGACTACAGATCTTCCTTGCAACATCCATAACCCAGATCCCAGGGAGGGAGCAGACTTCCCTGTGGGATGAGTCTGACAGGCATACGGTCCCCTCTGTTCCCATAGTCATGGGAGAGGTGTTCTCTGATCATCTTTGTGTCTCTCCTCTGGACAAGTTCCTACAGAGCAATGTGTCAAAGCAAGAAGAAAATATCTCAAACTAGTTTTTCTTACCTACTTTTTTCCTAAGATAATTGATTTCCCAGACATATGAGATAAAGATAAATCACCTGCACTTTACTAGAAGAAAAGTCGAGAAAAGTGGCTGGAGAGCTGCCTGGTGGAGAAGGACCTGGGGCTATTGATCGACAGCCAGCTGAACATGAGCCAGCAGTGTGCCCAGGTGGCCAAGAGGGCCAATGTCATCCTGGCCTGTATCAGAAATGGTGTGACCAGTAGGAGCAGGAGGGTGAATGTGCCCCTGTACTCGGCACTTGTGAGACCGCACCTCTAGTGCTGTGTCCAGTTTTGGTCACCACAGTACAGGAAGGAAATTAAGGTGCTGGAACAAGTCCAAAGAAGGGCAACCAAGCTGGTGAAGGGGCTGGAGGACATGCCTTATGAGGAGAGGCTGAGTGAGCTGGGGTTGTTTAGTGTGGAGAAGACTGAGAGGACACTTTATTGCCCTCTACAACTACCTAAAAGGAGGTTGTAGCAAGGCTGGTGTTGGTCTCTTCTCTCAAATTAGTGATGATAGGAAGAGGGGAAATGGCCTCAAGTTGCATCAGGGGAGGTTTAGATTGGATGTTAGAAGGAAATTCTTTACTGAGAGGGTGATTAGATACTGGAATGGATTGCCCAGGGAGGTGGTGATGTCACCATCCCTGGAGGTGTTTAAGGAACGAGTGGATGCGGCGCTTAGGGAGATGGTCTAGCGGTTAGACACTAGGAGAAAAGGTTGGACTCGATGACCCTGGAGGTCCTTTCCAGCCATGATGATTCTGTGATTCTACGATTCTACGATTCTGTACTACAGCATTTAGTATGGCCTCAGTAATAAACTACTGATAAATTAAGTAAGGAAATTAGGTATGCTGGAGAAGTTGAGACCTCATTAGAAGTTGTAAGATGTGTCATAAATGGAATAGAGCCAGCTGAGAGAACAGCAACCATTGTGCCAGCTGCTAACTGATGTATTTGTGGCAGTTTATGGTTTCTGAATAGGAAAAGCAGCATGCTTGACTCCGAAGTGGGTGCTGGCTTTGCGGGGCAACAGGATTCCCACCACCCTCCCCACCTTGCGTGCACTCAGTGTGGCCGTGAGAGCACAGCGTTACACAGTTTTCACAGAACATAGAACATCAGGGATCAGATGGGACTTCGAAAGGTCATTCAGTCCAATCCCCCTGCAGGTTCACCTAGACCAAGTTGCACAAGAAAATGTCCAGGCAGGTTTTAAACATCTCCAGAGCAGGAGACTCCATAACCCTCCTGGCAGCCTGGTCCAGCGCTCCGTCACTCTCACTGTGAGTTTTCTTTGGGGACAGTTTTGAAAAAGCAACAGATATGCCACAAAATGGCAAGGAGGTGCAGCTGAGGGCAGCACTTGGATGCCAAACCTCTGTTGTTTACGATACCCTAGAAGAAGAAAGCAATCTGTTTCATTCTTTTAATTTTTATTTCAGCCAAATTGGCAGTCTTGGGGAAGATTGGAGGTCTTGGGGAAGATTTCCCTAGAGCCCTTGTACTTGTCTATGCATGGTGAGCACCAAGTAGATGGTTTTTCTCCTGGTGGGTAAGGCTGTTTCAGCAAGCCCCGGATAGGAGATGTGTTGTAACTGAAGTGTTTGCTCTACATCAGTTACAAAAGTGCAGTGTATTGGATGAAGACTATCAGTGTGCCCCTATCTTCAAAGAGAACATGAAAAAAAATACATCCCTTCTTTCAAGGAGATTCTGAACAAGCAGCATAATGGCTTCCATTCATTACTGGGATTCTTGGCACTGGATCTCAGGGGATACAATTCAGATTTCTGTAATTCTCGTTTGCATGGGTCATAGGAGTGAAATCCAATCCGCCGATAAGATGGATGGAGTATTGTGCTGCACTAAACACTAATGGACACCCTCCTCATGACACAGAGCACTTAGTGAATAAAGAACACTTGTATGAGGCACAATTCTTAAATATCAAACAATATTTTTCTTGAAAATGGCAAGTGCAACTCCATCTCCATCTCTGAATAATGTTTTTTCATTTGGGGGAATTTTCTAGAGATAGAAAACTGTCACAAGCGTGTTTTGTAAACTCTTCCTAAAGACAAATCTAACTGAATACCAGAATTTCAGCACTTCCATTTATTGGGTATTGGGTCCGTTTTTGCCCATGAATTGTTCAAACAGAAATAATGTGAATGAAGCCTTTTATGAGGCCCGTGTGGAACTTACAGCTGAACATTCCAGTCTGGGGGATGTTGCAAGTTTTCATAGCAGACAAATAGATACACAAGCTGCAGCATGTGCACACATTGAAATTAGATGTATACAAGTTCTTCAGCTTATACCATCATGTTTGAGTTTAATTGGTGTGTATTTTTTAAACAATAGCGTTAACTGTTTTGGCCTATCTGCTTTGCAACTCATCACTCAGTGTGTGTTACTTAAGAAAGTTAAAGACAGCTTATCACTATTTTCTCTCCTCAGTGTCAACAGCCTAAGAACTGGGTCTCCATCCTTTTGTGGATGCTGCTCCACACCAGGGTACACAACCCATTGTCCATTTTCTGCCTATCTAAGAAAGTGCTGTGCTCTGACTGTGAGGCTACCAGGCACTTGTGGTGGTAGCAAAAGGAAGGATGTTGGGAAGACACTACAAGGCTCTGTCAGCCTTCTTTATTAGCTTTGGTGAAACCAGCACTGTTTCTGGTGACTCTGCTTAGCTAGGACTGTTTGTGACTTAACTATGGAGCTCTCCACATTTCTGGAGCTTCCCTGCCACTTCGCGGGCATGCTGGAGCTCCACAAGGGAGGAAGCATGTCTGCCTAAAGAGTGCTGAGGTGGAAGTGCTTGGTTATAAGATGCCTGGTAAAATACTTGGTAAGAATGCCAGCTTTCATCACTCTGGCAGTCAGCAAAGAGGTTTCCCTGGAAAAGGCTGCTGTGGTTTGATGGTTTGCCTCTTTTTTCATGTCAAATTATTCCCTAGCCCCCACTCTGCACCCCACATTATGAAGAAATAATCAAATTACTATGAGCCAGCAGCGTGCTCTTGTGGCCAAGAGGGCCAACAGCATCCTTGGGTGGATCAGGAGGGGGCTGGTTAGCAGATCAAGAGAGGTTCTTCTCCCCCTCTACTCTGCCCCTGGTGAAACCACACCTGGAGTGTTGTGTCCAGTTGTGGGCTCCTCAGTTCAAGAGGGATGTGGAGCTGCTGGAGAGGGTCCAGCATAGGGCAACGAAGGTGATGAAGGAGGTGGAGCACCTCCCTTATGAGGAGAGGCTGAGGGAACTGGTTCTCTTGAGCTTGGAGAAGAGGAGACTGAGGGGTGACCTCATTCATGTCTACAAATATTTGAGGGGAGGGTGTCAGGAGGATGGAGCTGGGCTATTCTCAGTGTCATGTAGTGATAGGACAAGGGGCAATGGTTGTAAGGTGGAACACAGAAGGTTCCACATCAACCTGAGAAGGAACTTCTTCCCTGTGAGAGTGACGGAGCACTGGAACAGGTTTCCGAGGGTGGTTGTGGAGTCTCCTTCTGTGGAGATATTCAAGACCTGCCTGGATGTGTTCCTGTGTGACTTGGTCTAGGTGATCCTGCTGTGTCAGGGGGATTGGACTAGATGATCTTTCGAGGTCACTTTGAATCCGTAATGATTCTATGATTCTGTGATTCTATGAAAGCAATGGGTTGTCAGGCTTCTGTTACTTCTTCCTTAACAAGTATCCTTAACACAGTTCCTGGTGCCATAAAGGACCTCTCTGTGTGAATATCTCAGTGAGTTTCTGTGAACAGGTTCTGTAGGTGTCAGTCACCATAAATGGAAAATATTTACCAGAAAACAGCTGAGGAAAGAAGAAAAGTGCACACTGAAGGGCAGCATGTCTAGGTCTTCCAAAAGGTGTTGGACTCTGGAGACCAGCAGTCCTTTTGGCTCCCCACAAAGGGCTGAGGCAGGGCTGTGTGTGCATCCAATGAAGCAAGGAAGCAGTGGAAGGGCTTTCCAAACAGGTACCTGCCTGGTGTGTCCGTGAAACTTCTCAGATGTGAGTAACAGCTGGGGCTGGTCTCCCAGCTCATCTTGGCAGTGACAAGTGTGTGCAAATGTGTGTGGAACAACAAGAGGCAGCACACGAATGTGACCTGTGGTTAGCTGTCTGCTGTTCAGATCAACTGTTTGGCTGCAGTAATGGCTGGATTAATACAAAATTCCTGGGAAATATGTAATTTGTGCCTGCCTGTGTGTTTATTTGCAGTTGTAGAGAGGGAATGACTGACAGTGGAAGGGTTGCTACATACCACGGACTCAGGAAAAAAGGCTGTCTCTGCCCACTAGTTAAAAAGATGATGCTCTAGACTTAAAATGATCAGAGAAATTTTTCAGAACCACTGAAGTTTTTTTACAAATACAAGCAAAGATATTTCTAATAGCAGATTAAAAAAACATTAGTGATCATCCCTAAATCCAAATATTGATCTTGCAATCGGTAATTGCTTAAATCAACATTACTAATTTGGGTCTTTTTCTGCCTCCAGAGCACCACATTGAGAGTTCTTTGTTTAAGCATCTGTATTAGTAGTTGTTGGGACCTTATGCTAAGAAACTAATTGATTCCTAAGGACTTGTGAGTGGTGATCTTCACTGGTCTCTCTTGGATATGAAATGGGAATGTCCTCTTGAGAACAGTCATAATCTGAACCAGCCTGGGGGAAAAAAACCTTACAAATCCCATACAGATACCCCTGTGGAAAACTCAGCTGGCATTTATTTTCTTAATGTGCTAGGGAGACAGATAGCTAGACATGGTTGATCTTGCTTGCATGTTACTCCACCTAAATAAGAACAGATTTTTGTCCAACCAAATTTTGCATTTTGAAGGATGTTTTTGTTCCTTTGAAAACATGGGAAAAGATGCTTAGCCAAAAAACATTCGTGTCAGTCAAATTAACTTGGAAAAATCCAGCTTGCTTAAAAAATTTACTTATTCCAGGTAAAAAGTCCCCACTTTTCTATCAAAATGTGAGTTTGAATAACCTTATTTATGTAAAAAGCAATTAACAAATGCTGTCCTCACAAATACATCCTTTCCCTGAAAGGAAAAAAAAACCCATATCAAAAATTTTGCGCAATTACGTGTTTCTCCTTGTGTTCTGTATGACTGTCTCTTCAAGCAGTGTAGGAAATTAGATCTCTTCTTACATATTACAGCATTTAAAAAATCCCATCTGCAAAACAGATTTGCTGGGAGAAAGGCAGACCTCCCAGCAGGAAGGAGAAGGCATGTGTGTGGGAAGCATACACTGACCAATGCTGCAGGCTTTTTTTTTTGGGTGCCAGAAGCCCCCATTCTGCTCTCAGCTAAAGTAAGGAGGCGACAGGCAGCAGCAGAAGGGAGGGAAATTGAATATCTGTCTTTCCTGGCTGCACAAAAGCAAATATCCATGCAGTGTTTGTGCCTAAAGGAGACACACAATCTTCCTGAATCTTCAGGAGCTGTGCTCCTCTGGGATGGAGCATCTGCACTGGTCATCAAGGGCTTGGTAGAAAAGGGTGCTGCAAGACCAGATTTGCTGTGGGCTGGGCATCTGAGAGCAGCTTGCGATCTTTTTCTAGCTATAGCGTGGTAAAAATTTTTATCCTTTTTAAGCACAGCAGACTGGCTCATGGTTAACTAAAGTGTGGGCTCCCACTCCGAGCCATTACTGTGCTGCCAGGGATTTGTGTATGGCACTAGTAAGGCTGACACAGAAGGGGAAGTAGGTGATCTCTTCACTTGTGGCGAGATTTCAGTATCTGGGAAGCAACAGAAAATCCGTATCTTCTTATTAGGGTGCCCATTGATGTCAGGGTTTTCTGATGGCCTTGTAAGTGTATCTAAAACAAGAAAGTGAGCCAGCTTCCAGATGATGTCAACAGCGCACTTGGGAGAAAGGGAAACAGTTTTAATCAGCGGTGTACTTGATGTTCCTGCTGAACTTTTTTGTTGCCAGAACTCCGAACTTGCTTAGAGAGACATTTCTGTAGGTGTTCCTGTTTAATGTCCCCAGCTAAATGAGCCATGGATGCCAACTCTGACACTCAGCTGAAGGCGGTAGGTCCCTGCCAAACTAATGCTGAATGCCCACTGTGCAACAATAGGGTGCATGCATGGATACCCCCATTCATCAGTGAGTGCTGCACTGCTGTGTCTGTACCTACACTGGGTTCTCAGCTGAGTGACTCTGGAGGTGATCGTGGAATGGACAGAGACTACAAAGAGTGGAAAAGGAAGCAAATGCATGTGTGGGAAATAAGAGATGCAGCAATGAGGTGACCTAACAGGGGCTGTATCAGAGTATATGCCAGCAGCCCTAGATGCCTATTTGTGGCTCATGAAAAATAGGTGTAGGGAGTCTGTTGATTGTAAAGATATTTCAAGTATAAAATACAGAGCAAAAATAAAAATCATAAACAGAAAACACAATTCATAGAGAGGGGTAAAGCATATGAAATTCTTGCTTGTTCACAGTTATTATTTTAGTATGAGGCAGTTTCTGAAATGTGGGGTTTTTTGCAGGAGAGCGTCTTGCAGCTAAAACACCTACAGCATCTGCAACACAGCAGCGTAACTGATGTTGATTGTTTCAGCCATGACTAGCAAATCCTATTCTTTCTGTTTATCCCCTTTAAAATAAGCCAAGGTTTTTTGATTTCTTCTTTCTGCATCTTCCCTTTCTGCAGCTTAAAATCAAGTCAGAATCATTTGTTCCTCTAAGCCAGGCCTTCCATCATGGAATCACGTATTTTCTGTTGGGAAAAAACCTTTCATGGAAAGACAGGATACGTGGATAAATGCCTTCTCTCCCTGCTGGCAGCAGGTACAGCAGATAACCCAAAGCTGTGGAACAGGAGGGAGCACTGACTTAAACTGTTCCCTCCCAGCTATATTACCCAAAGCAGAGGAGATCATGAGCATCCACAGGAAGGGAGAGCGTAAAAGTCTGCAGCACTGAAAGACTAACCAACTCTCCCTCCCCACTCCTCTGTCAGACTTAACAGCCTTCCTATTCCTTGTTAAAGGCTGATTGCAAAGAGTTAAACTCTTTCCATATGTCCAGCACCAGAACAGAGTTTGTAGCCTTTGGCAACCCCTGCTGCAGCTGCTATCTATGTGTTCCCGGGGCACCCACCTGCCCATGCATGCGTGTGTGAGCGTGTAGGTGCACGTGCACGTGCGCTCGTGACATCTGAACCAGGACCTCGCTGTGTCAGTCGAAAAGGTCTGTCCTTGCTGGGGGAGATTATAATTCCGAGCAGTTTTTTCTCTCCTCCCTTGCTCCGAGAGCTGACCACGACCCATGTCAAACAATATACAACTAAGAAAAATGCAAATAAACTGAAGTCTGCAAAGCCCAGCAGTGCAGCTAGCCGCTCACTTGCGAGACACTGCACTGGTGTACACATGATACACACAGAATGCTGGCTGGTTTCACCAATCCCTCCAGACAAAAAAGGAGGAAAAAAAAAACCAAAAGGGAAAAACCTTGATCCTTGTCTTTATATCAGTGAGGTTGGAGTTCTTGCTAATAAAGGAGCTTTTCCCATGATGCAGTGTGATAAGGATTGGCCTACATGTAGCCCAGCAAGCCACTGCTGATGTTTTCTTGATTAGGTGTCTTATCTTCCATTGAGCTGCATCTGATGAAGGTTGCTGACAGCATAATGGCAGGGAAAGCTTCGGACAGCTCCATAAAATGGCAGCTGTGCTATGACATGTCAGCCAGGACCTGGTGGATGGTAAGTTGGTGTGATAACTTTTTTTCCCCCCTCTCTGCAAGCTTTTGTTCCCTTTCTGTAGTCCTCCTTCGTTGTTGCGATACGCGTGCTGCAAAGTCCAGAGTGTGCAAAGTTTACAGCTCCAGCTCAATGACTCTGTGCAACTCCAAAACATCAGATTCAGATAGATAGGGTTTCTCTGCTGCTGTAGTGGCACGGGCCTTGTTTTTAAAACAGCAGCAAGGATAGCATGGGATTTTGCTACCTCCTTTTTCTTATTCTTCGACTCTACTCTTTTTTCTTCTTTTTTTTTTAAACCCTGTGAAATGCAAATTTTGCAGTCCTTGCCAAGATATTTGGTGTGAGAATGTGAAGGTGGAGACAATCACGGGAAAAAAGAATGCAGCCTTGTCACCATGCTCTTGGCTAATTGTTATTGAGTTGATCTCAAAAACAGAGCAATCTGCCTCTTTATTCTGTTTCCTTGGAATAATTATTTAGAAAGTGTATTGTATCATGTTGTGAGCAGCCTCCTAATAAGTGTGCGATTGTCCCCTATGCTTCCCCTTAATTTGGAGTCCTCCTCCCTTCTAATGAATGCAGTAACTGGAGCAACTACTGATTAATATGCTGCTTGTCATAATTAAATTTGGTTAATGAGGATATGCATATTCAGCCCATTTTTCCTTTGTTTCGATGAGCATGGGTTTTTTGTTCATATTTATACAGCTGCAAACGAAAGCGGGGATGTGGAAAAAAAAAAACCTTGCAGAGCTCAGAGAAGGGAGGACCCAGAGAGAAAACTTTTTAAATATTGCTGGGCAAAGGAGCCCGAAACTTTTATTTAATCAAAATATTGAGACCAGGAGCAAGTGTCTGGGAGTGAAAAGCTTTTCTCGTCGGCAGAGCTACGTGAAGTTTTCTCCATGTACTGACTTTGTTTTGTGTAGACAATGATCTCTTGTATGCAGTAGCCATGAAAGGGACCTTCTGCTGGCTAGCATTCCATTATAAATATTAATTTCATTCTTGCATTGCTTTGTCTGGCTGTGTATTTGTACCCTTTTCATTCCTTCATTGATTGCCTTTGCTTGTTTGTCTGGAAAATTATTATGCTTACTGCATGGGCTGCTTTTTCATGATTAGTACAGTGCTGAAACAATAGGCACTTTATTCTTGGGCAGTGGATCTGGGGAGCACCAGTGGATAGCACGTCCCAGTGCATGGGCAGAAGGCAGCTTTCTGATTATAACTGCCTTCCTCCACTGCTTCTCAAGGACTTCATTATCTTTCCAAAGGTGGATGTTGATACATGCCTTCAGTGAGGGTGTATACCTGAAGGGAGTATTTAATTTAAATTATATTTGCTGCCTGTGATTGTTTCTGTACTTTTTGAATACAGGGAATGAAGCTGTCTTTGCTACTTGTTGAACTACTGGAATACAAATATTCGTCTAACTTTAAAAAGAACAGAGGAGGGAAGTAAATGACAAAAAGCTGTTTTGTAAACCTGCGCATTTTGCTGGGAGTTATGCTTATAGTACTATGTTTAGATTTATGTTTAGAGCTTTAATCAGACTTTCTTATTGCAAGAGTGTGCATTATTGAAATGAGCTGCTAGTTTAGACTAAGGTACTGAGAAATGTTGTGTAGCAGATTTCCTTGCATGTGCAAAAGCTTGCATTTCGTTTAAGGAGCATGTCTTATGTTTAATAAAAGTTTGTTTAAGGATATCTTTCAGTAGGCTGGCATTGTTTCCAAATGGAAAAGAAAATCAATACTTTCACTTCATGCAGTATTTTATCCTGAATGTTAATCTGTAAAATAGAGGTAGTATAAATGTTCCCTGTCACAAGTGTGTGTTTCATACACACTGTAGAAAGGGAATTTAAAAATGATTGATGTTAAGTATGGATGGAAAATCAGTTTTTACCTGTGCTTTCTTTTGCATCATACTTCTAGTTTATGTTTGCAGTTGTAGAATCTAAGGTAAAACCTGTGTATAATGTGAATTGTTTTCTCTTAAAGAAGGAGCAGCCGCTTATGCTCCAATGTCTCTGTGTACAGAGTTTATTGCGTAAAGTTTATGTGATGAAGTTTATAGAAAATTCCTATCAGAAGTATGCAGTGTCAGTAAAATCTTAAGACTTCCGAGTGAAAAAGAAAATAAGTCAGAAGGCAGACTTCTTTAGGTTTCTGCTTCTACTGGATTGCAAATGCCTTGTGGAGAGCAGGAAATTCTGTGTTAAGATGGGTACTCATAAGAAAGTTCATAAATGAACACTACTATGAGAGGCATCATTACAAAACTTACTGTCCTCTCATTATGGAAAAGCTGTCTGCTTTATAGTTGTTTTGCAACATGGATGTTCCTAATCAGATTTACTTTGTATATTCCTAAAAAAATGGCTTCTTTTAAAATTTCTTTCAAAAAAGTAATTACATTGATACTGTTCCCTGGGGAAAAAAAAAATCCTGTCTTTCACTTTAAATTAAGTGGAAAGGAATAAAGCCTGTGTTCTCCAGCTATGATGTTGTAATAATATATTGTGTGCTATCTTCCATCTTTAATTCAGATTCTTTGATTTGGCTGCAATAATAACCTAATACATTTGATAGGGGAAAAAACTAAACAAATTACGCATTCTCGCATTCTCCCCATCTGTGTTCTTTTAAATATGAGTGTATTTGCTCAAGCACAAGAAGGCAAAAGTTTTGCTGAGAAAGCAATAAACAACCAAATGCAAAAAAAGGTAAACTCTTAATATATTAAATCACAGTAAATATATGGAAAATTGTTAAATTGATACGTCATTATTTTAGATGGTTATAATGTGATTATAATTTTTGCTGGTAATGTCATATAAGTTTGTGGTGGGGAAAAGAACATATTCAGTGAAGAATTTGAAAATATTTATCAAGTACTGCTCACTACAGCTGGCAAATACTCTAGAATTATTTTATTGAAAAACCTCCATTTATAAAGTGAGGAGCAATCGTGACGAGGATGCTTGAGAGGATGATACTGGTAGAAGCACTAGGTACTTTTATTGTCTCTTCATTAAATGGCAAAAGGCTAGCTTGGGAGTACAGTTGTATTGTGTGATTGACTATACTAATTCAAAAATTCAACACTTTACTGATTTGAAAGTGCAAATGCAAGTAGGTATATACCAGACTTTTTGGTACTGTTATTAGGCTGCTAAATCCTTCTGGAGGGCAAAATTTCCAACTGTTTACATCTTGGGTGCCTATTAAAAGCTATTTTATAATTCTGTGACGAGGTCTGAATAAGTGTCTTTGGCGGTCAGGTCATTTGCATGCAAACTTGGCGGGTGCAAATGTACACTCCAGAAATACTATTCTTCCTGTGTTTTGTACACATACACACATGCATGTCCAGGCAGTAGAGATGGGAAGTAAGACGTAGCCTGTCTATTCAAAACCGTTAGAAAATAGCACTGGAGTGACAGCTTTGTGATAAGAACAATCAAGAGGCAACTAAGAAATTATGATTTGTGGCAAATGCTACAGGTTTCATTTTGCTTAATATCTTGATGTTACATTCAAAAACATAATAAATTCTTGGAACAGCAAGTTTGGCAACACAAAATTTATCACTATTTTGTTCAGCTCCACTTCGCTTTCAGAAAGATTTTTAAAAATAGATATTTCACATAGTGCTAGGGTTGTACTAACAAGGCATGTAATCCCAAGTGGGCTAAAAATAATACCAATTTAGATGCTGTATTTCAGCATTAAGAGTATTATTCCAATCTAAATTTATTAGTAAAACCAGATCTGAACATGCTTTGTGATTTAACAAAAATGTTAATCACATTCCAAGGGAGTTGCAGTATGTCAATATTTTGCAGCAGCACATCTGTGCAGTTTTCTAATTTGAATTAAAATGGTATTCATAACACAACTCCATCAGTTGTTCAGATGTACAGCTTGTTAATGAATCCTTTGTTCTCAATAATGACTTTTAATTAAATTATTTAGAAACAAATGTCAGTATAACTGTGGACATATTGAACATGCTGTGCTTATTCATGGACCTAGAACACAATATCTTAATTCTATAAAATTCAGGGGGAGGAGTGGGTAAAAGGTGGGGTTACTTAAAGAATATATTTGTAAGCTGCTCAGTTTTACTTAGACAAGAATGCAAACAGGGTCCATAACTTAACACAGGGTGTTTATTAGACATATAATGGATGTTCTGAAAGACTAGGCAAAAGAATTCTTTTCTAAGACAGGCTGTATATGCTCATGAGACATTACAACTACTTGGGTTTTAGTTTTTGTTCAAATCATTTACATTTAAATCTATTAAAAATATCAAACTTAGGCATTATGTACGCTCAGTATGTCTCAGAATTAAATTGTTTAAAATCAGAAAGGTTTGTCTAAAGAACTATAAACATAAATGTATGCATCTGTAAAACCTGAATGTTCTCTATCTTCTTATATCTACAAAACCTGAATGTTCTATATGTTCTTGTCTCTATAAAACCTTCTAATGTTTAATATGTTTTATTATGAAACAGAGAATAATCTTCCTTCATCAAGAAGAAAGTCTAGAAGCAGCAATGAATTTGCTCACTAACAGAATACACTAATGTAGACTAAAGATGCTGTTGTTCATGCTCAATACTTCTTCATTGCAAGCAAGACTTTTAAAACAACAGTATCTTTTAAACAACAAATAGATATTTGTGCTTGTTCTCGTTTTTTCTGCTTGTTCTGATGCTGTTGGAAATTTTCTTATGAAAGAAGATACTATAAATATGTGTGTGTGTGTATGTGTGCCTGTGACTGTATGTCTGTGTTGGCCTAAGGTATGATCCCAAGTTCACTGAAATCAGGAGGGAGCAAACATTCAATTCTAAAGCATGCTTCTGTAGTATCTACAATACGGCTGTACCTTACGTAGTGCTTCAGTAATTAACACAATTGTAGTAATCACGACGTAATTAAAACTGACATTTCATACACCTGTTCAATAACAATTTTCCTTTGTAACTTGTCCGAGCATGTGAGCTGTGATTGAGCTAGTGCATGTACCAAGAAGTCTGTGGCACTTTACTCTAACTCCGTGTTCTGTAGTGTCTAAAATCTTATGCAACTTATTAAAAACACTGTTTTTTCTGTTCTGAAGTTACTCGTCTCTGCTTTCACTTTCCATGTTTTTCCAGACAAGAAAAAGGTAGTTTCCAGCAGAAAAGGTAGTTTTCTGGCTGGAATTTCTGATTACAGGCCCCTGATTCTGTTTGTTTACTGTTACAGAAAATTCTGAAGAAACACAGCGTACTTTTCTGCATTCTGACACTGATAGATTTATTAATTTAATGTAATTTATTAAATTACATGAAAGCTGTAAACATGTTTAGACTTCAAGATATACTTTTAGCCTTCTGGTGTATGACATTGGGTTTGTAGTCTTGAATAAAGTACCTTCAGTAAAAAAAATGAAAAGTGTAAAATAAAGACAGACAAAAGAATGTTTCTGGAGGGTTTTTTTGCTATTTAAATTACATAAAGATTACTAGGAAATAAAAAGTAAATAGAAGTCACTTTTGCAGCACTCGCTGGAAGTAGAAGATAACAGGAGTTAACTACAATCAGTGTAGTGCATCTCTGATTATAGCAGCATGACAAAGGCATTTTAAAGTAGGTAAAATTGAATTGAGAAAACTAGAATCAGGTCCTTCAAACCTGTAATCCCATTATGACTAGGAAGTAACCTTTGCCTATCAGTTCTGCGCAGTGATACATATATGATAGTATTAAGCATCATACAAATTCTACTGCAGCTATTTACCATTCTGAACAGATCCACACAAGCAAATACTGTAACAGAACTTGTACCTTGCTATGTCATGTATACATTTAAGTTCTTCTGTCCTTGCACCACCATACATATGTAGTGACAGATCTGTTTTGTTAAGCACAGGTTCCACATCAAATTTAAAATCTCAGATCGTCACTGTGTAATGTCAGTTTCCCAAATGTGTTCAATACTCATGATGAAGGTTTCTATGTAGCATCCTTTTAATCCTCAGGAAATCTCAGAGGATATTATCTTCCAATGGAAGTGAATTGAATTCCTTGTAACTCAAGGGAAGTTTGTGCACAGACTAGACGTAGATTTTGTTAATGCTAAAAAAGTTGTGACGCAAGGAGTTTGAGGAGTTCTATTTCATTAAAGGCTTTTGGCTTCTTCCATGTAATGAATTTGATCCAGTAAAGTTATACGGTCTTCCACTTACGGCAAGCACTCTGTAGAAGACAGTATTTACCAAAAGCTATTGATCTTGAGAACAGCAGATATGATGTAGCAGGTCTACTCCCTTTAACAATGAGTAGAGGATAAAACAGACTCTTTTAATACTGTTTTTTTAAACGAATTCAATATTTGAACTGTTTGTTCTCATATTATGGCAGTGACAAGCTGTCCTGTTTGATGAGTCACATTCCATTTGCTCTGGCAGACTCATGTTTGTTTTTTCCAGCTACCTCTCCCAGTTTTTGAGAAGCTCTGCTTTTATAACACATTTTAACTGCACAATATTATTTGACAAGAGTCTTTTAATGGAAATAACTTGCTATGCCGATTCCATATGCGAAGCATCACTGTACGGCCTCAAAAGCAAGTTTCAGAAACAGATTTATTGCACCATACTGGAAGGCTAATGAGGTTTTTACCTGTCAGAGCAGATATGCTGGTGTTTTTCAAGTAGACCTTAGTGTCTCAGCTTCCCAGCCACAATACTGTTCCTGTATGTGTCTGCAAAATAAGGACTTCTCACTTGTACTTTTGAGGATGTTGAGGGGATGATGATGATGGTGTTTGTTCTTCTGCTGCCAGCAATAGTGCTGCGATTTATTTCATCAGCTGTTGTTCTCACAAAACAGTTTGCTTCCTATCTTTAACCCTATCAGTCTAGGGGCCTGGCATAAAAAGGAATGGGAATACAGTCCTCATAAGTCTGCGTAAATATATTGTGAGGTTATTTGGTCTGACAATGACATTTACTTTTGAGTGGATTTTCTTGGGCCCAACATTAGAAAGAAGATAATAAATGCATCTGACCTGAATGTTGTCATCTATCCTTGCTCTTGTGGCCAAGAGGGCCAACAGCATCCTGGGGTGGATTAGAANAGCACTGGAACAGGCTGCCCAGGGTGGTTGTGGAGTCTCCTTCTCTGGAGATGTTCAAGACCCAACTGGACGGGTTCCTGTGTGACTTGGTTTAGGTGATCCTGCTGTTGCAGGAGGATTGTACTAGATGATCTTTAGAGGTCCCTTCCGTAATGATTCTATGATTCTATGATTCTATGAATCCAGTACCTGTGATGGATGCAACAGCACACTGCCTTCCTCTTGCCACCTAGGCTTGAATTCCAGTTCTACAGGGTGATAGCACATTAACAAAGCCCCTGAATTTTATGCCCTTGATACTGATAAAGTTTAAGAGCCAGGAGAGGACTCATGAAGTGGAATTTGACCCAATTAGCCATTTCCTTAATTTGAATTACTATTAACATCTTCAGTAGTCATTTCAGTTTATTCCAACCAGTAGAACCGCAATGCGTGCATACTTTCCACGTTAATCCTACCAGTGAAGTGTCTGACTCCAATTTCTTGCCATGATTTGCCATAAAAATCAGTTCTTTTCAACCTAACTAGACATGAGCTTGAATATTTTTCCCGAGAGGAAATCATTATAAATTTCACCTAAGGCTGACACTGCCTTAGATTGGGAGTATTTTCTAGCAAGAGAAGGGTGAAAAGTCCTTTTGCTCTTGCTTGGGTAAATTACATTATGGTTAACACTGCTGCCCAAATAATTAGTGAAGATGAAAATGAACGTGTTGATAGCAATAACACATCAGTTCCAAGTTATTAAAAACTCTTACCCAAAGTTACTGCAATATATTGCCCTTCAGACCACTTGAGGAAAATGTGTCTTTCAATTACGGTACTAGATATATCTCAGAGTATCTCATTGGCAAGTGATAGAGCAGAATATAAGTAACTATTGGTGTTCTTTGACAAATCAATAAGCAAATTGTTAACTGACTGAATGTCTATACTGAGTAGCATATAACCATTCAGATTTTCAGTCCATGTAATTGCCTTAGCTCACCACAGCAGAAGTTTTAAGGGGTTTTAAACTCTGAAACATCTTATGTGTTCTTTGAGTTAATAATTTCATTTCCGTGGTATAACGCCTGGCATTTTTAATGCAATATTTGTGTATGTCTATATCTCAAACGATACTGGTGTGTAATTATAAGCTTCTGGTATCTAATATGAAGATTGTCTCTTCTGTGATTAAATTTAGTAATTGATTTAGTATCTACTTTAGTTTTATTTATATATATTAAAAAAAAATTCATACAGAAGTATCAGATGTGAAAGAAAGTTGTAGAAAGTGCTCATCTGTATCAGCTCTTAGGCACCTTTCCAAGTAGATTTTTATTTTGTTTTTTTCACTTGATGTGTTGGCACTAAGATTAATTGAAATTATTTAAACTGACCATTAGAAACGTAGTTTCTGAATTAATTCTGTAACAGGACCAGTGCCCTTTGGTGCATCTCTGAAGCTCTGGATAGGCCACGAGGGAGCTGTAATGTTAGTACGTGGTTTGGAACAAGGAAAGAAACTCCAGAATTATTTTTCTGCTCCTTGGTGGTGTCACTCAAGAAACACATGGTGATTCACCCACTCTATTTTCTCCTGCACTCTACAGATTGATCAACAATTAACTGGTTACTTGTATCTTGTAATCAGGAGATCTTGATACACAATGATGAATGTATCAGGGTCTTTCTTTTCCTATCAGCGTCCTACATTTTTGCCAACATTAATGAGCTGTCACAGTGTGAGTTCTGGAGATGAGATTAGTGCACAGAAGAATGAGAAAACCTGTACACTAGGAGCATAATTAATTCAAGCAGGACACAATAACAAGCATGTTACAGCAGTTTGAGATGAAATAGGGACAAAACTGAACAGGCTGCTAAATTGCATTTGTACACAAAACTGTCCTTCACAGTCACTCTTTAAAAATCAGCAGTCTTGGTGGTTCTGTCTTCATTACCACCCAACTTTGCATAGCTCAGTTTCCTCCTGCGAGTTGTTAATGTAAAGTATGAACCATAACCCCAGTGCTGTGTTTTCAACACATGGTGCTCTTTGCCTGCACACGTTTATATCAGAGCAGCAAGAACTGCATCAGCACGGTTTTGGAAATTGAGTTGAAGTGTAACAGCAAGCAGGTACGGCTCTGAGGTACATAATCTGCTTCTGTAGGAGGAGAAGAGAAGCTGGGTGACTGATAATCTCTCTAAAAATAACCACTCAAGCTTCTCCCTCATTCAGGCAGCAGAGTAAAACTCAAGGTTAGCAGTGAGCCCCAGAGTGATGATTGTTTTGTAATGAAAAAAGTAAATTAGACGAAATATTAGACCCATCCCTCTGCCTTAGCCCTTTTCAATCTATTTAGGGATAGTCAGGGAAAAAAAAGAAACTTCTCAACAGATGCCTGGCTGCCTGGGTATAGGGAGAAAAACTATAATTTGTCTGTAATCCCTAATGCAAACAGTTGTTAATTAAGAAACAAAACTAATGTAATCTTGATGATTTGCTTGGATTTCTACTCTATCATGGTGTTTTGTACAGCTGGCAGGCTAATGTAATTTTACTTAGAAACCCAAAGCAATCTGGTACTCAGACAACACCATGTAGATTTAGGTAAATTTGGGGCTCAGATTAGCATAATACTAACTAATCATGAATATCATTTGCATTAATTAGAGTATTGGGGAAAGATTGTTGTTAAATGGAAGAAAATTGAAAGAAAGATTAAGGGCAAGGGCTTACAAACCTAGTTTTGCTTTATGCAAGAATATAACAGATTATTTCTGTTATAATGCCTAATATTTTAATGTGTAAGTATTAATTAGAGTATCAGCAAAAGATTCTAATTGGAACAAAACTGAAAGAGAGATTAAGGACAGAGTTTATGAATCTGCTTTTGCTTGATGCCAGTATGTAGCAGATGATTTCTCCTGTAATGCCAAAGAGCTTAATCTGTAAAGGATACGGTGACTAATGCACCACACAGCAAAAACCCTGCAAGGACTTTTTTGTTAAAATTAGGTTCGTTTCATGCTAAAAGAAGACTTGATGTATGAACATGACCATGATATTGGTAACGAATTAAGGAAGTTGGGTAGGGAAAAAAAGGGCTAAAATATAGTGGGATGGTGTTTCCCGTGTCCTTCACACACACTGCCTGTTCTCACAGAACAGATAATTATTAAATCTTTTCATTTGGAGACATAATCCAAAATTTGAAGCAATCTTGCCTCTGGTTAGATTCAAACTTCTGTTTTGTTTGAATCCTTTTGTGTCATCAGGTATTGAAAAAGTTTTATTGGTACACTATCACACTTCTCTGCTAAGGGAAGATGATGCATTTGCGTACATACCGTGTGTGCAAAGACGGGTGGATGAAGAACAATCAAAAGTCATTGTTGTGGATGTAGGATGAAAATAATTCTGGTCTTTCTCCCAGTAGGTTGTGAGGCTTTTTGGTGTTTTGATAGTAGGGGTTGAGAAGACTTTGTACTTTTGCAAGATATGTTCTGTGAGATAGAATGTATGATGTCAACAACAGCAGCCTGACAACTGGAGAGATTCTTTAGCCTTCTCAGGTGTCAGGCCATGAGTTAGAATCAAAGCAGAATGACCTTCAGCATGATGTGACCACCTTATGAAAGCAGTGAAATCAGTTTAGTAAGATCTCACATTGCTGAGAACGTGTTCAGAGTGCATTCTGAAACCTTTTGTTTCATCAGGGCTGCTGGTTCTTAAGCATAAATAGCATGCACGGCTGGAGGTTAATACTGCCTTCCTAACTATGCGTCATGAGAAATACAACTTGTCAGAATACCCATCAGTTATGAATGCACTTGCCAGGACTTCAGAGTACTAAGACATTTGGTGGCTGGAGAAATTTTTCTCTTCTTTTCACAGGAAGCCCTTTTGCTACCATTTAACTTCAAATTAATTTTCCTTTGCATTATTGTCTACCATATTAGAAGAACTGTTTGATGCCTGGAGAAATTAAATACATAAACACTTTTCCAAAGCATAACTGAAAAAAGAAAGGATAAGTGTGTCTAATCATGTAATACTGCAGTAGGACCTGTATTTTACAATATTCTAGTTCCTGCAGATAGCCCAAAAATACACTGGTTCTCAAAGTACTTCTGTGATGAGGGCAAATACTCAACAGTATCTTTCTCAACAGGAAAAAGGATAAGAGATGGTCATTTAGGGTAAGGAATGTTTGAATGCACCTCCCAGTCTCTTTGACTAGAAGGAGAAATTAGAAGTCTTCAGAGCCAGCATGACAGGAATTCACTGAGTTTAAAGTGCATCAATAGAATATTAGCCTAAGTAGGTAGATATATCCAGGCCTTTACAACCATCAAATTCAAGGGGTGTCCAAAGAGACCGGGTTCATCAAGTAGGACCTACCTTTTGTGAACCCATGCTGACTGTGCCTGATTGGTTATCCTCTAAATGGTGCAAGTCATTTAGAGGCGTAGAATCAAGATGATCTGCACCACAGCTTTCCTTATCAGTGAGGTCAGACTCACAGGCCTGTAGTTCCCTAGATCCTTCTTGTAGATGGGCAAGTACCTAGGGAACAACTAGGCCTACTGTTAAAGGCAGAGTTATACAAAGTATTATGGAACTCAGCTTTTCCTCATCCATTGTCACTATATTTCCTGTTGTATCCAATAAAGAAAGAATATTCTCCCTAGTCCTCCTTTTGTTGTTTAAGAACATATATTTATAGAAACATTTTTTGTTGTCTTTTATAGCTCTTGTTGAGTCCTACTCAGCTTAGAACTTTGGCTCATCTAATTTTCTCCCTACATAGCTTCACTACATTCTTGTAGACCTCATTAACGTCTTTCTCCATCTTCTGAAGGCCATACACTCCTTTTACTCCCTCCATTTCAGACCAAGTTTCCTGTTTGGAGAGAATGTTCTTCTTTCCATTGGCTAGTCTTTCAGAACACAGAGACAGCTGGTTCCTGCCCATTTAAGACTTCCTTCTCGATGTCTGTCATGCCTTCCAGGACATCTTTGTCCTTCAGGACTGTTTCTCAAGGGACTGTCAATCAGTCTCCTGAACAGGCTAAAGTCTGTCTTCCAGAAATACAAAGTGGCAATCCTGGTGACTCTTCTCCTGAGTTGAAAACTTTGTAATCTCATTATCATTATGGCCAAGTCAGCCTGCAAACATTACCTACCCCACAAGTCCACCTCTGTTCACAAGAAGCAGGTCCAGAAGGGAACCTTCCATCACTGACTTCTTCCCCAACTGCATCAGGAATTTACTCTCCACACACTTCAGGAACCTCTGGGACTGTTGCCCCTTTGTATTTCCAACAGACATCTGGGAAGTTACAGACCCTCATGGGGTGGAGGTGATTGCTACAAAATCTACCTTGGTTTTCCACTGATTCTTACCCATAAACACTCAACACTCACAATGACAGTGTTAAAAGTTTTAAACACAATCGAGCTGTCTCTGAATAAGAGAAATGTTCATTTATTATGTGATGAGTTCTCCCTCCCTCTCTCACTATTGTTTCTTAGACTAACTTACACAGAGTGTATGCCTCTGCCCAGTGTAGCAGTGTGTGGTACAGATGCACTCCACAGAGCACAAGAACATGCCCTCTAGCCAAGAAATCTGGGCACTGTTGCTGAATCTAAATTCATTAGCAGTCCCGCTTTGTGCAGAGTCCTCCTGCTAAGCAGCAAAAACATCATAAACCAGTTTTCCATAACCGCTAATAAATGCACACAAAAATCATGCATGTTTCCACATCTAAGAAAAAGAAATTGTATAAAGTAGCTGAGGAAGATGAAGCACAAGAGCTTTGATTTTCTCAAGCACCCTAAAAGGCAAATAGGAAATCTTATTTAAGCACCAATGTTTAGTGGATGAAATTGCACAGTAAGAAGCTCTAGACCCCTTATGCCAACACTTACACTGAATAAAAAGATGGTGAAAGCTCAAAAAAATACTCCATGTGGTGGTCTTATCAGGCATGTACCCCTGTCTTAAGTTTTGCCCATATTGAGTAGACAGGAAACCAGTATAGTAAAATACAGCAATGAACAATTGTGACGTTCTTACGTTACAGAAAGTGTTAGTATATGGATTTTGCACAGGTGTGGGCTGTAAATTGTTTTTTCTTGTCTAAAAGACTCAAGTATTTTCTACTTGGAATCAGTGATGAATCAACGTTTTACCATTTTTGTTTATTTACTAGTTCTCTCTAGAAAGGGGGAGGGGGAAGGGAGACAGAGCAGAGTGTCAGGGAGAAGATAGCTCACAGATGGGCTGACAGTAACTTCTGTGTTAGGATCATAGCCAGGAAAACATATGACAATGATTAAATTTTCTGCTCTGCCATTTCCCATACCTGAAACAGATAAACATTCAGTGTTATTTTTTCCCTGCACATGTGCAAGAGTTTTAATTGTGATCAGAGGTTCACTCCAACTTTTTTACCAGCTGGAACAAAACCTGAGGTCTAGAGGATAGATCTTTCATGTAAGTGAAGCAGAACAAAGGCTGCAAGTTGGGTTTCCTGCAGTGAGGGTGTACAGTAGCCACCAAGCTGCTGCTGCTGCTTTTACCTCCCACCCCTTCCCATTATTTCTCCTTTAATGAAAAATTGTGTTCTGACACAATTTCTCATTAAAGTTTTATTTAAACTTTAACTGTTAATTTTCTATTGAAAGTTTTTATTGTAATTTATTTGCATCAACAAAAATTACCAGACAGCTTAAATCCTTGCTAGGATGAGAAGTGTGTGAAGTTAGTGTTTAGATTAAAAAAATTTACAGTATTAGGTTGAACAAGACTTCTCACCTTTGGAAATGTCTCATCTGGTCACTGTCAGATCATTAAAAATGATACACATCACAATATTAAAGGACTTTAATACTTCCTATCCTAGTGTCTAAGACAAGGGGATTCAAGGTAGCAAGAGAAAACAACAGGTAAATTTTAAAAAGCCTTTTTGGAAGTTACAGCTCCTCATCTGGATGTTATATTCTCAGTTCCAGTGCAGTCCAGGTTTCGACGTGTGTGCTCTTTCTGGTAGAGCAGTACATTTGGTTGATTTACTCCAAGACACACTTGAAACAGGAGTTAGTGTCTTACAAAGAGCATTTTGAACTAGAACTTAATTCACTGTGCTTAACACCTAGTCTTGAATGTTGATGGGCTTGAAGTACAGGTTTAATGCATCTACTGCTTGGAACAAATAATAAGTCTTGTTTGAAACAACTGAGGTGGAGAAACATGTTGAGAAAGGGATAGTATTTATGACTTTACATTCTAGGATCTCTCAGTTTTTTTCTGGAGATATGACTGTGAATAATCCATGCCTATAAAACAACACGTCAGGTGAATCCCACGGTGGCAATCTGATAATAGGAATCACTGCAGATCCTACAACTTCACCTGATGATATTTCTTGGAGACAAGCCAGACACAAAGCTGCACCAAAACATTGATTTCACTCATTCACAGCAACAGAATGGGAGGGATTTATCTGCTGGAAAGAGCTTCCTATGTCGCAGACATTCACATTTGAGCAAATGGCTGTAGGCTTCATGTATAGTTAACGGCTACTTGATCAGTGGAGTTTAGGGAGAGATTTCTCTCTAGCAGACATCAGAAGTAGAATAGTCACTGTCTCACCTGCAGTTTAAATTTTTAAGAAGTTATCCTTTTGGTCTGCGACATTTCATGTAACTTTTGTCAGAAATAAAGTAATTGAATGATGACTTTGGTAAAATTTCCTCAGAAATCTCCTTAGGGTTTTGTTTTTCTTCCAGCTATGAACATAGTCCCACGAAATTGACCTACTGAGTCATCTGAGTAATTTGTATGGGGACTGCACAGAGAAACTTTTTTTATAGAAAGTAAATTATTTTGTCTTTAGGAAAGCTGCCTTTCTCCGTGTTACTTTTAATAAAGTTGTTTGAATAGCCAAGATTTTATGCATCTAAGTGATGGGATTTTGTAACAGACTATGTCCAGCTGCAGCTGTGTCACTGCCCAAGTGCACTGTACATTCTTGCAATGTCCTATGCTGTGCAGAGCTGAGACACCTGTGAGAAAGAGAACTTTAAAATTAATGCACTACACTACAGACTTCAGGAATTCAGTTTTGCAAGAAACTTGAGACTATACAGCAATTTGAACAGCCTACAAACCCTCAAGAAATAGGGAGTGAAAGGTTTCCTATAGGGGAAATTGTTTTTCAGGAGCATTTTGGGAACTTGTTTATCTAATTACTCTGAAACTTGAACTAAATCAGATAAGTAGCATCATATATTTCAATGCTCAGTATTTCAAATGGAGGGCAGTTTGCCCTCCATTTCCAACTTATGCACACATCAAGCACAATGAAAAAGAAGGGGTTTTCCTTAATAATGTGAAATGACCCTTAAAGATTTAGAATACAAATGAAAAGATACCATTTTGAAAACCTTAAAAATGGTACTTAATATTACAGAATTTCTTATTCTTTTGTGTATGAATCGCATCTGACACAGTTGGTCCCTCAGAAGTAAGAGGCACTGAAATTTCTACATTGAGTTCTATAAGCAGAGCTTCTCTGGCCAAGGCAAAGTAAGAGAAAATCAGGATTTATTATTCTCTGTAGAATCAGGAGATTCTACAGTACTCCACACTATTTCTGAAATAAGCCAAGATGCAGATCAACACACTTCCCAACTTGGTGGGGTCTGCAAACTTGCTGAGAGAGCACTCAATCCTCTTGTCTAAATCATCAATAAAAATGTTAAACAGGAGTGATGATTAATAATTTCTAATCTAAATTGTAGATTTTAAGTACAGGAGATGCCAGAAAAGTGACAAAGGGATATGAACCAAAAATGAGAAGCTAAAGAAGCTCTCTAGTATATGGTGGTTACTAGATTCCTAGATTTGGAGCAAGATTTGTTGATGATGTTGCCGCTTAGGCAAGACTATAACCATAAAATTTTCAGAAGAGCTGGCTTCCTACTGTATAGTAATAAAGAGACTTTAAAGTAAATAAATTCTTTCAGGTAGTTTGTGGGAGCAGACACATCTGGATGGGTTTCAAAGGCATTGGCAATAGCAATCTATTCTACCCTAGCATGAAAATTCAGACTCCACCTCACCATCCCACACATACTGTGCCTGAAATAGAATGTCTTACTATTTGTGTAGCTAGTAAATGGTATAATAACAATGATTGCTAAAGTGCTGATAAACAAACATGTAGTATTGATTTGATTTCTCTGTCTCCCACCATGTTTGTCCTAAACTGTTCCGGCTTTTGGCACATCTCACTTTTAAGAGCCATTTGTGTGTGCCTCTCCCAAAGACTTCAAGCCAAAGAGGTGAAAGTGCTGCAAAAGTGTTCTGTTATGGGTTGAAGTTACTTCCTAATTCTGCTGTGACCAAAGGAAGCAAAATGCACATTGACTGTATATTTTTAAAAACATGGTAAAATTATTTGGCTGACATTCATTACCAATTATTACTACTGTGTCCTGCAAAATTGAAATTCCTAGTCCACCAGCATGCTAATCATGACAACCAAGCATTATCCCTGCTTTAAAAACTTGGTAATGAAGCCTATTTATTTACTAGTTTTTAGAGTAAGATCAGAAGCTCTCCTTCTTTTGACTGCTTATAAAAGAACCTGGAGAAGAGAGGATGGGTGGGTGGACACACACAGTCACACAGGCTTTTCCAGATAGGTGGTAGTTTTCTGAGAAAAATTTTCAAGCTGGCAACTTTTCATGTCTCTTTTAAAATTATTTTGTGGTGAAATTTGTTGCTCTGTATTCTGTGCACTGGAAGCCCTCAGTGCTGTTGGTATTACCCCTGGGTATTCTTAGAACTCATTCACAGTAAGAGCTGTTCATAATCATCTCACAACTGGTTCTAAGGAGGATTTCCCTTTTTTTTTTTACCCCCTAACCCTCTAAGTCGCTAAGTCTGAAGAAAGGAAAGCAAGAGCTGCACTGATAAGAGAAGGACTGGCTGCTGCTCCCCCTCTGTCCCCATAGTACAAACTACACAGAAGAACGTGACTTAAAACAAGAGATTAAAATGAGTAGGATTACTTAGGTTGTCAGGCAGATGAGTGAGGTGATGTGTAAAAGAAATACAAATGCTACTGGCTGTAAAGAAGGTGAATGTTTTATGCTCACTGGCAGTTGGACTAGGTGATCACTGTATGTCCCTTCCTGCTCCATTCTACTCTAGTACACAGAATTAAGCTGGCACTTGGTGAGATGGAATTTCATGGGAGATACACACAAATAGTGTTTGACATGCTATGTGCTTGTAACTGATGGACATCATGGCATTTTTTGACAAAAATTTTTGATGAATATTCACATTTATAGTATTATCCTACAGTCTAGGCACATTACAGTTCTGTGAAACTATGTTTGCAGGCAGAGGGAGGCTCCTGTTGCAAATAGATATTATATTAACACGTTTGTCTTATCTACTTTTGTAATTCTTATTTTCTAAATTTTGCTCTCTGGTTAAGAAATGACCATATCCCACTCTTTACCTCTTTTGCTAGCTACATTTTCACTAAAAATTCTCTCATGTTTCAAGCAATTAATGAAATAATACCTTTCTGTGAAGCCTAAATATGTAAGGGAAAAAAAAAATCTAACATTGCAAAACAAACAAAAATAACTGAAATTTGAGAAGTAGGATAGCGCTGAAGGTCTGACTGGAATTTTCTCTCGTGTCTAGCTAAACCTGAACTACATCCTAAGACAAGGCTGATGAACTGCTGTTCTTTTTGTGGCATAATTCAAAAGTAAATCTCATTAAACCACTGTAGCTATATTGATGCCAGTATCTTTAAGAAAACTTAAAGCAGTTCCCTCTATTATATGAATGTGCCCCAATGTACATGTTATAGATGCAGAGTGTCAAGAACTGGTAGCTATGAGGTAGCTGTAAATAGAAGCCAGAAGCCCAAAGCACTATAATATGTTTTTCTGCAAACTTACTCTACTCCAAACGCATTTCAGCATCACCCTCCATTACGTGTTTTCTTTAAGTACAATATTTAGATTTATCATTTTCATGAAGAAACAGATGGACTGTTGTAGTGGACTACCTGAAAGAGAATGGACATGTGGTTGATCCAGACCTCTGTGTGTTGCTGACAAGATGTCTGAACAGAAGGCATTGTAAGTGACTGAAGGACATTGAGCAAGTGACTGAAAGACATCTTTATGCTGATGTATCAAGCAAGGAGAAGCTGGCAACCAAAGCGGAGAATAACTGGTAATATTGGGGTGAGAAAGACTGAGCTAAGATTGAGCTATGGGAGGAGAAGACAGGTATGAAGAAACCAATCATATTGCTTTCACAGTGGGTGGCTATTGTGTCACTAATGGTCTTAAACCAACCATAGTATAGTTTGAGAATGAGACCATAACAATAAGGTATAAAAATGTATGCTTTGTTAGTAATAAATGGCTTCACTAAGACAACATTAGTCTGTATGTGTTGTTCCTTGATCCCCGCATCTCAGCAGCAGGCTGTGTGGTTGGAAGCTGTAGATACTGAAAAGAACTATAGAAGTATAACAGTGAAACTATGAAAACCAGGGTGCTGTCAGTGCTCGGCTGACCTGATATGAACAAGCCTAACTTTTGTTGTAATTTCTGTTCTTATCTGTAAGCCTGGTACTCTGTGTATAAATGAAAGTTACTTCTGGACTTTGCTACCTTACCGAAGCATGATGGGGGACCTTTAGCAAGGAGAGAAGACCGCACTCTCAGTGGCACTACGCAGTTTCTCATCATTTCATGAAGAGCATGTTTCTTTGCTGTGCACACAGCCTTTGTGACTTTGGAGTGAATTGAAGATATTTCTTCCCAGCAAAGTTTGGTACAGATGATGTATTTCAGTCTCAGTGCCACAAAAGGTGTATGTGAAGTGCAATTTAAGGATGCTACCCTGGAGCTAGCACCAGACTTAGTCTGCGGTGTAGTGTCTTACTAGCTGCTCAATGTGTATGATATCAGTAGAGATGTACTCTAGCAGTTCAGTAGCAGGACTGGTCACATTTACTATGACAGAGCACTGGAACAGGCTGCCTGGGCGTGTTGTGGAGTCTCCTTCTGTGGAGATGTTCAAGACCCGCCTGGATGTGCTCCTGTGTGACCAGGTCTAGGTGATCCTGCTGTTTCAGGAGGATTGGACTAGATGATGGTCTAGTCCAATTGGAGGTCCCCTCCAATCCATAATGATTCTATGATTCTATGATCAGAATTCTTCTGCATTTAATTTGTATTATCCTTATTTGTTGGGAGATCACCTGTCTGAGCAATTGCTCCCTCTTTTATAATTGCAGACAGACAAAGTTAATAAAACTGAGTTTAGGTTTACACTGTGAAATTCTATAGTCTCAGACCTTATGCATGGAAAGAAAAGGACACTTTGTGTTAAATTCTGTTTCTTTCTTTTCCTGCACTGTGCGACTTCTTGTCAAATCAAGATAATCAATAAGAGGCCAATATTCTAAAGCCTAATTGCCTGTGAAAAGAGGAAGTAGTATTATTTCCCTCTTAAAGGAGAGGCTTGATATTTACAAAGAAATACCAGTTTTACAACTTCTGCCCTTTCTTGGAAAGAATTCCTTTATTAAATACAAAGAAATTTCAGATAATTAAACTTCTTTAGCCATCACTACCCATTTAGAGAAAAGGCTTCTATTCATATAGTAGCAAAAAAAAGCTGAAAGCAACAAAGACAGTACTGACTTTGCTGTATCAAGTGTCTTCTGTTCAGGTATCGGATGGCTTGTTCCTGATTTTGTCACAGAATTGGCTTTATTTTTTGGACTAATGTTTTTTATCAGCGTGCTAGACAGGCTGTAATTATCTTGTCCTTTTTCTCTGCGTAAGCATGCTGTTATGGTGTACATACATGTGAATGGACAGTACACACTTTGCTGAAGTCCTAGGAATGACTCTACCTCTGACTTTTTGCTTAGCAAATAACAAACAGACAACTCAGAGAATTCACAAACAAAAACCATCCCTTGCTTCAGATCTTTGTTTTTTTATATAACATAGAAGGTGTAGCAGATTTTTTTGAACATAACTGACTGCAAAAGAAAACAGGCCTTTAAACTCTTGGCAGCAACTCCTTTGAGTAAGGAGAGTAAGGAAATATGTAAGTTTGTACAGCTGACATCATGTGTAGATTTTTTGTCTATAGAAGAGATATAGCTTTGGCGACAGCAACAGGAGCTTGATCATAACAGTTTGTCAACATTTCTCAACCCTTATTTCCCACAGCTCCTCCTGATTCGGAAAGCATAATCATATAGTGAGTTCCTTTACCTGACAGTTGCTAGCAGATTTCTGATATAGCATCATTATGTTAAGACTTGTAGTAAGCCTGCAAAGTCTGCTCCAAACAAGGAACTGCCATCAGTGATGGCAGCTTACTATTGTTTCCTAGTCACTATTTTGAATATATTTTTTATCTGGGTGCTAATGTGATTGGTCTTGACTTCACCATGCCTCTAAAGCCACCACAACCTAAAGCACCAACAATCAGAAGAGGTATGCTGAAACTACTTATCTCTACCGCACATGAAGAAAACTGTCAGAATTCCTACAGACATAGGAAGTGATTTCTCCAGGGAGAAGTTAGACAAGAACTTGCTGCAATACCTGCGGTATTATAAGAGGAAAAAATTATGGCTTGAGGATGATAAAGAATCCATAACAGGAGAAGGCCAAGTTCAATGATCCAGGAAGTATCTCTCAGTCCTGTTTTCCTAGTTGTCTTTCTACATCTAGGCCCCTTTTCAACCAAATGGTTGGATGTTTAAACAGTATTGCCCAGAGTTTCAGGAAAACTTACTTTCTTTTCTTACCTTCTTGTTTGTTTCTTTGCTGATGAGATTAACCGTAGTCTGCCCTGGTCCAAAGAGGGTATCAACAGACAGTCAATAGACTGTTTAACAGTAAGCTTGTTGGTTCACTCTAGGTGAAACATACTGAAGCCTTCATCGAATGGTAAGAATTAAGTAATGCTACACATCAATGAGTTCTGGTTGTCAAATAAATGTATGAGGTTTAACAAGGCCAAGTGCCAGGTTATGCACTTTGGTCACAACAACCCCCAGCAACGCTACCGGCTTGGAGTGGCTGGAGAGCTGCCTGGTGGAGAAGGACCTGGGGGTGTTGATCGACAGCCAGCTGAACATGAGCCAGCAGTGTGCCCAGGTGGCCAAGAAGGCCAAAGGCATCCTGGCCTGTATCAGAAATGGCGTGACCAGTAGGAGCAGGAAGGTGATTGTGCCCCTGTACTCGGCACTTGTGAGACCGCACCTCTAGTGCTGTGTCCAGTTTTGGTCACCACAGTACAGGAAGGAAATTAAGGTGCTGGAACAAGTCCAAAGAAGGGTAACCAAAGCTGGTGAAGGGGCTGGAGGACATGCCCTATGAGGAGAGGCTGAGTGAGCTGGGGTTGTTTAGTGTGGAGAAGACTGAGAGGACACTTTATTGCCCTCTACAACTACCTAAAAGGAGGTTGTAGCAAGGCTGGTGTTGGTCTCTTCTCTCAAATTAGTGATGATAGGAAGAGGGGAAATGGCCTCAAGTTGCATCAGGGGAGGTTTAGATTGGATGTTAGAAGGAAATTCTTTACTGAGAGGGTGATTAGATACTGGAATGGATTGCCCAGGGAGGTGGTGATGTCACCATCCCTGGAGGTGTTTAAGGAACGAGTGGATGCGGCGCTTAGGGAGATGGTCTAGCGGTTAGACACTAGGAGAAAAGGTTGGACTCGATGACCCTGGAGGTCCTTTCCAGCCATGATGATTCTGTGACTCTACGATTCTACGATTCTGTACTACAGCATTTAGTATGGCCTCAGTAATAAACTACTGATAAATTAAGTAAGGAAATTAAGTATGCTGGAGAAGTTGAGACCTCATTAGAAGTTGTAAGATGTGTCATAAATGGAATAGAGCCAGCTGAGAGAACAGCAACCATTGTGCCAGCTGCTAACTGATGTATTTGTGGCAGTTTATGGTTTCTGAATAGGAAAAGCAGCATGCTTGACTCCGAAGTGGGTGCTGGCTTTGCAGGGCAACAGGATTCCCACCACTCAGCGCACTCAGCGTGCACTCAGTGTGGCCGTGAGAGCACAGCGTTACACTTGATGACCCTGGAGGTCTTTTCCAGCCATGATGATTCAGTGATTCTATGATTCTATAATAAATTAATTCTTTATTAAGCTGTTTAAATACAAAGCATTGCCTTGTGCTTTTAGGCAGAGGACTATGGAACCGCAGGCTCTCACAAACTGACTTCAGATGTAACAATAAGTTAAAACAAATTTTTTGTGTTGACACAACCACATATCAGCATTGATAATCTGTGATCTTTGGTGGAAATTGACTAGATAGATCTGACTAAATACCACTATGCTACAAATGCATTTGTTTGGTGTCTTCTGCCTCAAAAGGAGGAGAGGTGAATTGTTCCAAGTCTTTTATAAATGTGACTGACACAATATCTTTCACTGAGGTTAGATCAAGTAGTTACAAAGTTCCTAATCCTAGGAACTCTAGGTAGAAATTGTTTCAAGCTTAAGGCAGTAGAAACTTCAAGAAATGTTGCAGGTTTCATTGCAGATATTGGCAGTGTTGGCAACACCATAAGAAAGCACTTGCATCTGGCCAGGCTCGGAAGTGCAATCCTCAATTGCTGTCCTAGCATGCCACTACTGGAAAAAAGTATTAAATAAGGTTGAAACTTCCACTGTCACCTCTGAAGTATAGAAATATCATCTACAATTACAAGCCGCTGACTGAAGTCCATTCTGTCCTTCAAGAATTTGTTCCAAAGTAATTATGTGGTTATTTTGTAATTAGGAATTGAGATCACAGCGATCATATCTTCCCTCAGTACTGCTGAGGTAGATAATTTCCTGAGAGACTCTCTAGCCTCAGGAGGTAAAATAAAGAGTCTGGAGAAGGAAGACTATAACTTGGTTGAGTGGGATCAGTTTAGACATGATTTAAGCAATCTGGACATCCAGGAATTCATAGGATCTAATGAGATGCGCCCACAAATGCTGAATGAGAATGGCAGACGTCATTTCTAGGTCACACTCCATCATTTTTGAAAGGCCACAGAGAGGAGGAAAGGTGCCTTAGAATTGGGGGAAAACCAGTGTCCGTCCAGTGTTCAGAAAGGGCAAGAAGGAGGACCCAGGAAAATAATACAGGACAGTCAGCCTCATCTCCACTTCAGGAAAGGTTAGCGCAACAGCTCCTTCTAGACATTATCTCTAAGTATGTAAAAGAAAAGAAGGTTATCTGGAGTAGTCAGCATGGACTGACCAAGAACAAATCATGTCTGACAAGGGCTGATCT
The DNA here is from genome assembly GCA_013400115.1 of Rhinopomastus cyanomelas. Lineage (NCBI taxonomy): Eukaryota > Metazoa > Chordata > Aves > Bucerotiformes > Rhinopomastidae > Rhinopomastus > Rhinopomastus cyanomelas. The sequence goes on along the minus strand of VXBP01003495.1, from coordinate 23,970 downwards.
GCTGAAAAGCAGCTCTGTGGAAAAGGACCTGCGATTCATGGTGGGCAACACATTTATGATGAGTTAGAGATGTGCCTTGTGGCCAAGAAGGCCAATAGTATCCTGAGGAGCACCTAAGAAGTGTGGCTGGCAGATTGAGAGAGGTTTATTTCTCCCCTCTGCTCCATCCTAGTGAGGTTATATCTATAGCATCCAGTTCTGGACTCCCCATTTCAAGAGAGATAAGGAACTACTGGAGACAATCCAACAGAAGGCTGTGAACATGATTAGAGAACTAGACCATCTCTTTTATGAGGAAAAGCCAAGAGATCTGGTTCTGCTTAGATTGGAAAAGTCAAGACTGAGAGACAATCTTATGAATATCTAGAGGGTAGATGTAAGGAAGATGGGAGCAGACTTTTCTTAGCGGTGCCCAGTGACAGGACAAGAACCTGTGTTCTCTGTGGAATACAGGAAGTTGTATCTAAACATGAAGATAAACTTCTTAACTTTGTGGATAACAGAGCACTGAGACAGGCTGCCCAGATATGTTGCAGAGTCTCCTTCTCTGGAGACACCTGATTGGTTCAGTTGGTAGAGCATGGGACTCTAAATCCCTGGGGTCATGGGTTGAAGCCCCATGTAGAACATCTTGACACAGTACTGTAGGCTTACCCTGCTCCAACGGGGG
>VXBP01003495.1:6873-23261 GCA_013400115.1 Rhinopomastus cyanomelas | reverse complement strand
GGTGGGGGGTGGGGGTGTGAGTTGTGGGACTTAGGTGATCTTTCGAGGTCCTTTCCAACCTCTAACATTCTGTGATTCTGTGATTTAAAACCTGCTTGGACACAATTCTGTGTACTGTATCTAGGTAAACGTGCTTGAGGCTAGATGAGCCTTGGAGGTCCCTTCCAATCCCTAGCATTCTGTGAATCTGTGAATATTTAGGGTCCAGAAGCCTGTCAAAATGCTGGGAAAACAACATTTTCCAGGAAATTAAAAGAAACATTTCTACAAAGTCAACAAAACAAACTTGTTAGGGAAGGAAGGAGAAAGGAACAAACAGCTCTCTGGGGTGTTTTGGTGTGAAAACATATAAGTGAAGGCTACAGACATATTTTCAGATTTCTTGCTCACAGCCTTTGTATCCCAGATGTGGCAGCAGAATTGCTAAATGGTTTTTCCACTGAGTGGGAATCAGAAGTAAGTTTCATTTTTCCCTCTGTAAGAACAAATGCCTGGGTTTTGGCCAACACAGAAAGCGCAATATTAAACTAAGCTCCTGCCAACTTCATCAAGCATGGAAAGAACATAATCTGCCTGCTATAAAACAAAAGAAATTAAAGAACACCATCGATTATATCTGTAGATGTTTGTTTGCTATACCTCTTGCTATTTGCTTTGCTTTCTCCTACTTTGCAGAGTGGTGGTTTGCATCAGTTGTATCTGGCCTTCCAGCTGTAGTTACAGAACCATCCCTATTTCTGACCAGAGTTGTCAGACATTTATAATACAGCTGCAAAAACTCTATTGCAGAGTAGGACTGTAGGAAAGAAGGAGGAGGGCAACTAAGCTGATGAAAGGCCTGGAGGATAAATCTTAAGAGGAAATACTGAAAGAGCTGGGGCTCTTCAGTTTGAAGAAGAGAAGGCTGAGAGGAGATCTCATCACTGTCTACAACCACCTGAAAGGATGCTGTGGAGAGGCTGGTTCTCGTCTCGTCTCACAAGCAATTAGTGATAGAACAAGAAGGAATGGATTCACATTACAACAGGGTAGGTTTAGACTAGACATTAAGAAGAATTTTTTCACAGAAAGGGTGGTCAGGCACTGGAATGGGCTTCCCAAAGAGGTGGTTGAGTCACCACCCCTGGATGTGTTTAAAGATCATTTGGATGAGGAGTTGAGGGGTCGGGTTTAGCAGTGAACTTGTAAGGTAGAGTGGATGATTGGACTCGATGATCCCAGGGGTCTTTTCAAAACAGAGTGATTCTGTGATTCTGTGAAAGTAGGTATCTGTGGAAAGCAAAAATATTTCCATTGTGAATAGAAAAACCTTCTGTTTGTGCTTTAGTGAGTCCTGCCTAGATGTTACAGATTTCACACTATTAGCCAAAGTTGAAAGCATATATTTTTTAATATCTTTAAATCTTCTCAAATCCATTTTAATAGATGTCTGTGTATAATATCATCTGTAAAATGCAAAGTCGGCTGCAAAACCTGGCATTTCCATCCTCATTTGTGAATAGTCTGGGTTTATATGAATAGGCATGCTTCTACGTGTTATGTGAAAGGCCAGAGCAGTAGAATTCTGTCGTGTTTTACAGAGTAAACACACACCATGACTTTCTTATTAGTAGACTATATCTTTCATAATGCATGTAAACAAAATTACCTTTGAAAAATTTACATGAGCATGTTTGTACAAGCAGTGAACTAGAAATAGTGTTGTCATGGTTATCTTAGTTGTCTGCATCTCAAAGATTTACTTGTAGAAGCTTATTTGAGTTTAGGCAAAATTCTACTATTTTAGAAAAGTCTGTTCATATTTCACATAAAGAACCTCAAACCGTCAACTATTAGGTATAGCAGTAAACACTAGTAAATATGAGAAGAACTTCTTCACAGTGAGGGTGACAGAGCACTGGAACAGGCTGCCCAGGGTGGTTGCGGAGTCTCTTTCACTGGAGATGTTCAAGGCCCGCCTGGATGTATTCATGTGTGACTTGATCTAGGTGATCCTGCTGTTGCGGGGGGATTGGACTAGATGATCTTTCGAGGTCCCCTCCAATCCCTAATGATTCTATGATTCTATGAAATAAAAATTATGCTTGCAAATGATAAATTAATGAGTTACTGAGTCAATCTGAGGCATCATGATGTCATTATTTCAAGTAAATGACATACCCTTGACAGGAAATCGTGGCATCTCTAAAAAGTACAATGATTTGACTTTTTTACTCCAGTACTTACCAGACCTTTTTTTTTTCAGTAGTAATAAAGACTTTAAATCTTTCACAGAGTTAATTTGCTACCTGCAAATTGGAAGGTGCAGGCATTTGAACATGACTGCACATTAAGATGCAAACAAGTAAACCTCTGGACTCAATCTCATGCTTATTTTCTTCCTCTCTGCCCTGCATATAGTCATCTTTGCCTAGAAAACACTTTGCTGTTTCAGGCTATTATCAACTACTACGGCAATTCTGTTTGACTGGCTTATTGGCATAATCTTGGTGTATCAGTGAATTAAACCAACAGCCGCCATCTTTCTTACAACCACTGTGGCAACTGCTAGATGAAAATACTGCCAAGGATCATTTCTGGGTTTGTGGATGTAACAGACTGTGGTTCTCAGAGCTCATCTCAGCTGAAGCCTCTGCAGTGGATGGACATGCTCTCAGGAGGAGCACACGTGCATGTGGATGGAACAGGCCCTTCTTCATTTCACAACATGGTGCTTACCAGGGCATGAATCCCTGCAGATTGTGAGCTTATACATCCTTCTAAATGCAGCTGAGATGATTCTAGGCTGGCCGAGGCTTTACTTGTATGTGTGCATACAGACACACAGGGGCGAGCACAACACATGCTAGCATCTGAGTGAGCAAATACCAGTATGAACTGGCTAACAACCAGAACTCCCGACACCCACCCCGCAAATATTTATAGACATGAATGAAGTCACCCCTCAGTCTCCTCTTCTCCAAGCTAAAGAGACCCAGCTCCCTCAGCCTCTCCTCATAAGGGAGGTCTAAGCGTTAGCATTCTGCAAGTAAAAGGCATGGAAATTATTGTGCTTTAGTAGGATATTAGCAGTGGTAAGAGAAAACAGGGTCTTCCTTTAGGAGGAGCAAAATAACGCTGATGCAGTCTTCCCTACCCTGGAATAAAGGTTGATGTAGCGACTCCATATTGTACTTCCATATCTAAGAGTAGCAGCCATAGCATTGCTGCAAATTAATGGGAATTGTGGATGCGTCAGGAGGAGCCACCTAGGAGTAATATTCTTCAGAACTTTCCAATAAATAATGCCAAGATTTACAAGTGCAGATTTACAGGGACTAAAAAAGCTAGTGTTTTGTAGCTGCTCAGCATGAAGTTTTGTGGAAGACAGTGAGGTTTATGGTTAAATAGAGTATAGAAATTAATAGAAACCTCTGGGTCAGAGAATTTTTAAGCAAGAAGAGGTAATATTTTGCATATTTTGGACCTTTGGATATTAAGTTTTATCCCTGAATGTTGGTAATTGCTCAAGAGTCTAGAAATATAATCTCTACTTGTGAGGCAGGCTATGGAAACCTTTTCATAAGACGTACAACTTCATGTCATAACATTGAGAATAGAAGGATACTTCTGTTTTCTATTGAATAGGAGAGGACTAGAAGCGCTCTCAACTTTTCCAGCAAAATGTCAACATCAATGAACTATTACTCTATGGATACAATCCATAGGTTCCCAGAGAAAGACTTGACCTAGCGCAAAGAGACTTTTCTATCCTGAAAGGAATTTTAAGATGGAAAATGTGATGTTTCCTGTCCAACAGAGGAGAAGTTGAAGTGAAATGAGATTCCTCAAAGAGTGAATGTGGGACCAAAGTATTTTTTCTTACCGTAGAAGAGACGATCTGCTCTGGGCTAAGCAAATCAAATTGATAGAGGAGACTTGTCAAGTGTTTACTGGCTGAGTAAGGAAAGGCAGATGTAAAGGTAAATAGAAGAAGTAAATAATGAAAAACTAATGTTGCAAACACATCTAACTTTGCTTCTTCTGTACTTTAGCATTCTGTTGCAATTACAGGTCTGCCAGCACTCGAAGGAGTGTGTGTTCACACAGAATCTGCAGTACTTTATTTGCAATGTCCATTAGATATTTACCCCAGCTAGACATCCAAAGGGAACGTATGACACATACTTGTGTCAAAGTTTAGCAATTTTTCATGGCCTTTTATTAAGCTACACTTGCACCAACAAGCATGAGAGTACAAGCTGCACTTCCCTTCTGTGGAAAGGATGCTTTCTTTAAACACATATGAGCTGACAGATCTTTTGCAGCAACTGCTGATTTCTAATATCATTTTCTTGTCTTATTGGCACATTATCATCCATTACAGTACCTGGAAGTACAAATGAACACAGGACACAGCATCATACGTTAACCTGTTGGCAGGTCCTATCTACACTTCGATGGGTTTCCAAACACATCTCTGTTTGGGGTCAGAAATTTTAGATGTACACAGATTATTTAAATATCTTTCCCCTGATGAAGTTTAAATTTCTTGCCATTAGAAAATAAAGTAGCCTTTCTGTCTTTTTGAGACTTATTTCTACAGACAATGTCAATTGTTACTAGCACAAAATAATTCATATGACTTATCAGGCATGTGGCAGCTGAGCGTAGTCCTCTGGTGCATGGCACTGTATTTGCATAATAGCTGCTGGATTGCAAAGGTTGTAAGCAGACAATATAGGCAAAGGTTTGTGAAGCGCAAAAAGATCTACAGAAACAGTATGCTCTATCTGTTTTTTCTCATTTTTCTATGAAAAAGCAAAAGTTTCAGCTCTCTGTGCCTGCATTAGCTGCCTGATACAATGCCTATCCAATGACAGAAGAGCTTAGTAGTAGAAATAATATTAAAAGAAATTTTTATGAGGTGTCTTGAGGGTCTTTCTCTGAAGCACATATGCTTTTGCAAAAAGACCATAGAATTTTCAAGTTCTTCTGTTTGTTTATGTCATAAATGCATATTTGATAGAATCATAGAATCATTAGTGATTGGAAGGGACCTCGAAAGATCATCTAGTCCAATCCCCCTGACCCAGCGAATCACACAGGAACACATTCTTTCGCAAGATAATAATGGAGGCTTCTGCCTAGTGATTATTCTTCTCCATTTTCCAGTTTGTGTGGCTCCACTTTTGAGTCTTTGGCTGTATCGTATTCTTCAGATAAACAATTTCAACTTAAGTCTTTTAATTTCAGCCAGTATTAGGAAGAAAAATGTTGCATGTTTCTTCATCGAAAAGACTGTGTGTTCTTTTTCTCGAGTCAGATAATCAGCATCCCAGAAAGAAACAAATACTCCTTTCTGTTTTCAGTCCACAGTAACAATTCAGATTAAAATCTGCGAGGATTTGTCAGCCACATCATTAATGATGAGCACTGTATGCTACCTTTTTTTGCTAGTATGTGACTACAGTTAGAAAACTCAAACATATAACTTTAAAGGCAGAATCAGTCATGCAAGCAAAGAGCATTTCCTTGACTTATAATGCAATGTGGTGCACTAATTCATTAGTTGTCAGTGAACTAGGAAGCAGTGTTACGTCAGTGTCACTGTGCCTGGCTATTCTGCTTCTGACAACAAGCTCTAGTATTCCCACATCACTTCGAGCTGTTACTACTGATCTATTGTCTATAATTATATAGATATACGTACTTCAGAATATATAATTACACTTCAAAAAGGGGTATGTTTACAGCCTACCTGCATTGAAATTCCTTAAAATGCTTTGGAGGGATACCAATTCAGAAAATCTTGGCTACTTTGAAGATCTGTCTGAAGCTCCAGATTCAGTAGGGATCAGTAGGGTTTAAGCACCTCCAAGTATAGCTTTATTTGAGCCTAATTAGCAAAACTCTATATAAAATTATTCCTTCTCCTTGATGATACAGATACTTGCTCTTGTTCATGGCAGTTCTGTGCTTAGAACAAATAAAATCTGTGCTGCTTACCATGCAGATAATAAATCAGCAGAATTACAGATTCCTCTGACTAAATAGGGCAGAAAATGGTGATTTTTATAACTGTGAATACCTTTATTGAAAGCGTTAATTTCCATGTTGGGTTGTTTTTTTCCTCTGTAAGTAGCCACCTTCCAGTTAGACCCGTTTACACTATAAACAGGTGGCTCTGTAGGTGTTACATTTTTTTGCTGATAACAAGTGAACAGATATTTCTCTAAAAGTTTTCTTTTTGACATAGGCAATTAGGTTTACATCTGATTTGCAATTATAAGACAAAAGAGTCTTCGAGTCCCTCAGGTGGTGGCTTGTGAGAAATGCAGCAAAATTGACAGCGTTGCTTGCCTCTCAGAAAGTGGTACAAGCCTTTGAAAGGGACCGTTTAGTTTGAACGTAAGGATTAACCAGAAAACCAGACAGTTTAAAATCATAGATGCTCAGTATGCAATGCATTTTCTATTTCTTTCAAGTACTGCCATAACAGGATTTTTACCACGTGAAGATGTTCATTCCTGTTGAGAGACTTCAGAAGTCTGCTTTTATTTTTCAGTGGTGGCATATTATGCTTCAAAATTTTAAATGGAAGTACCTAGGTTTATCTTTACAACTAAGTTGTGTTTCAGAATAAATTTAAAAGGGGGTACATGTTGCTTTTCCTTAAACAATAGTAGTTAGCTTGTGTGCATTTCCACAACAAGTCCCCTCTTATGTCAAGTTAACTTAATAAGACTGTGGCATTTCTTTGTGTATCACCAATTGCCAAATGTTTTTTACAACAAAACTGTTTTTAAAGCCTGTCCTTTTGTATTCTATAGTTGTCTTATATCTCTTAAGAACTGCACACTGCATTATTTCCCTACATAAAAGACAGCAGGTGGGTCTTCATGGGAAATGGTCCTAGGGGTGGTGCATTTTTGTCTTGTTGTACTTTCAGTTTATCAGTATTTGCTTAGTATCACCATGTGCCATTACATCCTTTATAGCTGAAAGCTGATGCCCTGCATGAGTGCTCCTCAGCAACTGCGGCTGTGTGCAAGTGAACAAAAGGCTGCCTAGCGATGCTTAAATCATGCCTTTCTGCCACATGCCTTTCTACACCAGAGAGGGTTTCAAATGAAGTTCTGGATATTTGAGGACTTGTGCAATTACCGTCTGCTAGATTTCTTCACTACAGCTGCTATTCATCACCTCAGGTCTGCTCTTTTCCTCCTCCTTATTTCAGCATTGATTTCTCCCATAACCTCTGAAATAATTACTAACGAAAATTAATCTGCGAAGAAATTCAAGTTTCCCCTCAAAGAAACATGGATTTCTCCTGTACCATTACAAATGCCTTTCCTTTAGATGTTGTGAAACCTTCGTGCATTAATTCAGCAACAGAATACAGCTGAATCAGAACTGATAGAACAGCACTCCTCATAGTGCTTTCCTTCACTAAAAGTTTTGTTACTGGTCTCTGGAAGAAAACCTTAATGCGATTCATCTATTTCATCACCTGGGAAGAAATCACTCGCAGTGTAAGCTATCTCCACAGTTCATTAAAAAAATTCAGGCATGCTGAGCACAGTATGACTAATGTTGTAATCTACATATACAAGACAGAGATCTAAACAAACAATGAGGTTTTCTGGCTGATGCTGGTTCTAAATTCCTCAAGTTATTTGTGGAGGAGAGATTCATCCCCCTGCCCCCACCCCTCTCTGTCTGCTGCATCCCTTACCCTTCTCCTGACTAAAGAATCAGCCTTTCCAAATTGGCACAGGCCAACGGCCACATTTCTATCTGGGATGTGAGTCTGCGTGCTACTTGCACTGAATATAAACTGAGAGCAGGACCTGTCTTTGTGTGGTCTGGCTCATACAGCATCCAACTGCAGCCAAACCTCTGCTGTGACCTCAGTGAGATATAGCTAACGGCTCATGATCCACATTAAATATATGCTTTGGAAATGATAAGAAGTAAGACAAACCAAACTAAAACTTTTAAGCCAAAGCAAAACCAGAACTGTGTGTGCATGAATTTTGAAGGGAGTTTTTATTAATCTGTGCACTACTACATTTTCATAACAGCTGCATTTGCACAATTACATGAATCTTTCTGCTTTGCAACAGTTTTCAGTAGGGAAGCCTGGTTTGTAGAGCTTTCTGTGAGTTAGTAATTTTAAAACTAATTTTTTTGTTTCTCAGGTAGTCAATAACACAGTTTCCAACATCACAAATTGTACTTTATTGCTGTTAGCAAAACAATGCACTTTTATGTCCATTCCAACATGCTTTTATAGGAAGCTCTCTATAATCAGAAAGACAGGTGGTCTTCTAAACTTGCAAAGTTGAAAAGCCTTCAAAAAAAAGGAATCAAATCCATGATCTGAGTATTCAATTCATGTGATCCTTCTGTGTGGTTTGCTGGGAGGAAGGAAATCATGTCCAGCCCTTCACAGTGGCTTATGTTCCTGTTGGAACTATTCTACATCTTTTCACCTCTGTGATACACCAGGTGTTTATCCAAACGGCAGAACTGCTTCCTTAGTACCTCCGTGATAAACACCTGGTTTATCAAATTTATGGTTTATCACCATTTGTGACTTTGAAGTCAGAAAGCACTCATACTGTAATGACAGCCTGTGTTACTGTTTTACTGAGCCAAGAGTAGGAATGCATTTATACAACAGATAGGAATTACTTCAGAGAGAGAATCACCTCTGCTGAAGCCCTTTTTAATGTATGGCTTAGACAGATAGTGCAACCTTATTGTCTGACTGTGTCTTCCTCATAACTGTAAGCAGAAGCTGTTGTTAGCATTCTAATAAAACACGGTGTTTTATTTCAGCCACATAATGATCTTTGTACACAACTTTGAATCAGAAACCTTGTGTGATCATAAAGATTTAAAACCATACAAGCTGAATTAACTACTTTGAACTATCTGTGTAAAATTACTGCCTCAGAAAATATTCATTTTCAGGTTCATTTTTTCCATGTATTTTCTGATCCAGAAACAAAATATGTGGAAGAATGTCCATTTCATTTTTTCCTGCTGATACTGCAGGAGAGGACCACATTTTTCTTGCACTATGTTGAGACTAGAGAGAATGGAAAAGATTTAGAACAAAAAACCTCTGCTCTTAACTTTATATTTGATGGACCATGTTATTCATTATTATGAACCTTGTCAAAAACAAATATTTTGTCAGCAAATAATACTCTAATCATTCAGTGCAAGGCAATCTCCAGAGATCTTAATAATGCTAGAAGACCTGATATTACTGCTGATAACTTAATCATTGAGTTAGAGTTGCAGCACTGCATGTGGTTTTTTTTGCTTCTTTCAGTTTCAAAAGGGGATTTTACAGATGAGCATAGAGAGGTAAAGTATGGATGGGGGAGATTTAATCAGTGCACACGGGAATGCAATACACCACCAGACTGTGACTATTAGACCAATTCCACTTTCTTAAGAAGATCTTACTCTCAATTATTTGCTAGCAAATAAATGAGTAAACTAATAATAATGCTGGGGTCTTAGTCTTGTTTCCATAATAGATGGCTCAGAAGAGATCCTTTGTAATTCAGTCTCAATACCATATGTCCTGTTGACATTAAAGTGCTTAGTTCCAAATGAGTTGGCTTCATTCAAGCATCTTAATTCAAGAGTGGATGATTAGATCTTAAGCTAAAAACCTATTAGGATGTAAGCACTTATGTTGCTGAAAGGTATTAAAGGAACAGCATAGTGTCGTGGCAGATAAACCCCCTATATCTAGTACTGATTGGTTAAACCTTGTTGGATCTTCAAACAACATTAAAAAATAGCTGAAATGTTCGAAGCCTAGTGTCTCACAAGTAATCCTCAAGGACATATTATGTAAAAATACATGTTGGTGAGACACAGGGAAGCTCAGATATGAGAACCTGAGACTATGAACAGAAATAACACGTTTTAAAGAGCACGCAGAGGTTTTAGCTTTTAGAACTGAAAAGTGTACTTTTTACTTCAGAGAGCAAATCATGGTTAGAACAATAAGCAGCTCTAAAGAACTTTACTCAAGTATTCCTTCACATGGTAATTAGTATTTTTAATAATCTTGCAAGCTTTTTAAAAACTTTTTGATGTTATTTATTTGTCATCTGCAGAGCAATGCCAATTACAAAGTGAGTGGCAGTCTTTGTGTTGAGCAAAAACAAATATTGTCTGTTTCTTTACTGAATAAACTCAGATTAAGAAAGTAAAAATTTTGGGGCACTGATTTGGAGAACAATTTAATCCCGTATGTGACCCAGGTCACTGTAAATTTATTTTCCAAATGATATCTTTTGCCTCCAGCCCTATAGCAGAAATAGGAGACGAATGTATGAGGAACCCTGAAATCATACTTACATGCTGTTTTATAACATATTTAATGCAAAAGCCAAAGTAATTTAATTTCAGAGCCAGTCCTGTGATTTGTGGAATAATATTTGGTGATGTTTTTGATGCATCTCCTTGCCATGTTTCCAGAAAGGGCTGCAAGATGAGAAGAATTAACTCCTCCGTAATGATTCGAGTAACTGTGTGAGTGCTCACACTTTGCTAGTAGTCATATTTCCTGCAGTAATCCAATATTCTCCTAGGGACTACTCTGAAAGAACACAATTCTCCTAGAGAAGGTGGTTGCTCCTGTCTTGGATGTGCATAGGTTTTGCTGGATTAAAACTGGTTGGATAGCTGGGCCCAAAGAGTTGTGCTGAATGGAGTTAAAACCATGTGGTGGCCAGTCATAAGTGGTGTCCCCCAGGACTCAGTGATGGGGCTGCTCCTGTTTAACATCTTTATTGGTGATTTGGATGAGGGGATAGAGCGCACCCTCAGTAAGTTTATAGACAACACTGGGTTAGGTGGGAGTGTTGATCTGCTTGAGAGTAGGGAGATTCTGCAGAAATATTTAGACAGACTGGATCAGTGGACCAAGGCCAATGGCATGAGTTTCAGTAAGGCCAAATGTCAGGTCCTCTACCTTGGCCACAACAACCTTCTTCAGCACTACAGGCTTGGGAAGGAGTGCCTGAAGGGTTGTCCAGCAGAGAGGGACCTGTGGGTGTTGGTAGACAGCCAACTGAACATGAGCCACCAGTGTGCCCAGGTGACCAAGGAGGCCAATGGCGTCCTGAAGTGCATCAGAAATAGTGTGACCAGCAAGACTGAGGAGGTGAGCCTGCCCCTATATTTGGTCTTGGTGAGGCTGCACCTGAAGTACTGGGGGCAGTTTTGAGCACCATTGTATAGGAAGGACATCAAGGTACTAGAAAGGAATAGAAGAATGCAGCTAGCCTGATAAGGGGTCTGGAGAGCAGTTGTTATGAGGAGAGGCTGAAGGAGGTAGGGTTGTTCAGCCTGGAGAAAAGGAAGCTGAAAGGAGACCTCATTGCTATCTACAACAACCTGGAAAGAGGTTGTACTAAGGTAGGTTTGGGCTTCTTCTCCCTAGTGACTAGCGGTAGGACAAGAGGAAAGAGGTCAAGGTGTGTCAGGGGATATTCAGATTGGATATTAGGAAAAGTTTCTTCACAGAAGGAGTGGTGAGTCATAGAATCATAGAATCGAGAGGCTGAGGGAGCTGGAGTTGTTTAGTGTGGAGAAGAGAAGACTGAGAGGACACCTTATTGCCCTCTACAACTACCTAAAAGGAGGTTGTAGTAAGGCTNAGGGATTCAAAGGGACCTCAAAAGATCATCTAATCCAATCCCTCTGCCACAGCAGGATCACCTAGACCAAGTCATAGATTCAGACAGGGATAGAAGGGACCACAAGATCATCCAGTTCCAACTTCCCTGCCATGGGCAGGGACACCCCACCGTAGATCAGACTGGCCAAAGCCTTATCCAGCCCAGCCTTAAACACCTCCAAGGACTGGCCTCCACCACCTCCCTGGGCAACCCATTCCAGGTTCTCACCACTCTAACAGTGAAGAACTTCCTCCTCACATCCACTCTAAATCTACCCATCTCCAGCTTTGCTTCACTGCCCCTAGTCCTGTTGCTACCTGACATCCTAAATAGTCCCTCCCCAGCCTTTTTGTAGGCTCCCTTTAGATACTAGAAGGCCACAATAAGGTCACATGGGAGCCTCCTCTTCTCCAGACTCAATAGCCCAACTGTCTCAGACTGGCCTCAAAGGAGAGGTGCTCCAACCCTCTGATCATCCTTGTGGCCCTCCTCTGCATTGTAACAGGCTTTCCAGGGAGATGCTGGAGGCACTGACCCTGGTGGTGTTAAAAAAATGGGTAGATGTGGTGTTTTGCAAAATGATTTAATGCTTCAGAGGTTGTAGGTTGGACAGTTGGACATGAGGATCCTGAAGGCCTTTTCCAATCTTGATGATTCTGTAGTATGTTTAAAAAATTGATGACTACCATGTACAACGAAATTAGTCTTTCACACACACAGTGGTCTTTTCAGATATTTAAAAAAAAGTCAAAAACATTGTAAGTGCAGTGATTTGCTTTGAGTTTTATGTTATTCACTTCTTGATGGTTCCTTGGCCATTTCCACAATGCTGACTTGTCCTTTCTCCTTGCTTCAAAATGGTATCCAGAACTCTGGAGAATATCATGAACTCACTGCTGTTGTACACATTGCTATAATGGGTATAGGGAAATAGGAAATAGGTTTGCAGACTATAGGAAAATGTGATTTAGAAATGCTTTTATGTGAAAAAGATATCAATTTAAAAAAAAAAACAAACACATTTAGAGATCAGTTCTGTTGGAGAGACATAGTTTTCCCAGTCAGTGAACAGTTTTCTTTCTTCTTCCCTTCTCTGAATTTCCCATTTATTAAGTAGAAGTTAGTAAGGGAATCACTGCTGAAAACCCAACTTTCATATTTAGTTAAGGCAAAAAGTCAGACACATCTATGTTGCCACAGGGCTCAAGAACTTGTTCTCTAGTCTTTTATCCTCATTTCTGTTACATTTCAGTTGCTGCAGGTGAAGGTAAACAGAAACAGATGCCTCTGTCTCTGTCCTTGGTGATGTCACAGTACACAAACCACAGCACCACTGATATCCTGGGATTCTGAAAATACAGCCCTGGACCAAAGAAATCTATCTTAGGATTGAGCCCAGAAGCCAAATATGGTTTTGTCAAGTTAACCACAGCATACACTGCACAACTGAGGCCTTAACTTGTTTGTGTTGGCTGTAGGAGGAGCAGAGTACTGATCTAGCACAGCAAAGTCAGGGTTTGGGGCTGATTTGAACAGTCTGACTGCATTCACACACAGAAATGCACTGCAGCCTGTGATGACAGTGTTCATGAAGCCATAAGGATTATGCAGCTGCATATCATGGACACATGACCTGAGATTCAGACAAACTGATCTCAGTCAGGCAAGGAATCTTTTAACCCACCTACTCTAGCAAGTCACATAATTATGATTAAAAGCTTCAGCAACCAAAAAAAAAAAAAGGGTTTATGTGGTGTTTTGGCCCTAGCTGAGGAACAGGTGCCCAATAAAGTTGTTCTATCACTTCCCCTTGCTTGGATGGACAGGGGATAGCAAGAGGCTAGTCGGTCATGACAACATTAGTTTAACAAAGCGGAAAGTAAAAGCTACATGGGGAACACCTACTATTCTCTGCTTCTTAGCTGCCACTCTGGGAAGCAGAGCCCCAGTGGGCATAGCAGTTGTTCCAGAGGAAAAAACGCCATCAACAAATGCCTCCTCCTTCCTTCCTTCTTCCTCCTCGTGTTTGTATCTGGGCTGATGTCATGTGGTATGGAATATCCCTTCGGTCAGTTCAAAAAAGCCAGCTTGGCCCATCCCTCAGCATTTCTCAGCTGGGGAAAGCTTTAGGAAACTGAAAAATGCACAGTGTTTGTGCTGCTCAGCAGTAGCCAGCAGAGCGGTGCGTTATCAACATTGCACCAGCTATCACCACAAGCACAGTGCCATGAGAGATGTCATGGGGAGGATCCGTTCCATCTCAGCTAAAGCAAACATAGGTTGTTTATGCTGTTTTCAGTCTCCTTTTGTTCATGCATTTGCTAGGGCCTGGTACATAATACATAGAATCATAGAATCATAAAATCATTACGGACTGGAAGGGACCTCAAAAGATCTAGTCCTGAACACAGCAGGATCACCTAGACCAAGTCACACAGGAACACATCCAGGTGGCTCTTGAACTCCACAACCACCCTGGGCAACCTGTTCCAGTGCTCTATCACCCTCACTGTGAAGACGTTCCTTCCGCAGGTTGATGTGGAACCTTCTATGTTCCAGCTTACAACCATTGCCCCTTGTCCTATCACTACATGACACTGAGAACAGTCCAGCTCCATACTCCTGACACCCACCCTGCAAATATTTATAGACATTAATGAGATCACCCCTCAGTCTCCTCTTCTCCAAGCTAAAGAGACCCAGCTCCCTCAGCCTCTCTTCATAAGGGAGGTGCACCACGTCTCTCATCATCTTCATTGCCCTATGCTGAACTCTCTCCAGCAGCTCCACATCCCTCTTGTACTGAGGGGCCCAGAACTGGACACAATACTCCAGGTGTGGTCTCATCAGGGCAGAGTACAGGGGATCTGCTAACCACCCCCCTTCTGATCCACTCCAGAATGCTGTTGGCCCTCTTGGCCACAAGAGCACACTGCTGGCTCATAGTCATCCTGCTGTCCATCAGGACCCCCAGGTCTCTTTCTCCCAAACAACTCTCCAATAGCTCAGTCCCCAGCCTATACTGGTACCTGGGGTTGTTCTTGCCCAGATGCAAGATACAGGCTAGCACCAGCAAATTGGCTGTGTCACAATAAACCCCTGGACAAATCCTACATCCAGCTGTCTCATTTGCATACAAAGGTGTGAGTAAACTCTTTCAAAACTGATGCAATGATGAATTCAGGTAAAGTGACACAATAATGTGATGTGAACACCTTGCTTTGTTTTGAGTAATCCTCTGAATATGTATTGGTTTACAGAATGAAATAAGTACATTAAATAATTAGGCTAATGGGGAAAGAGAGAGTAATGGGGAGTGGGAGGACTGGAGATGAACAGTAGGCGAGGGAGTGAACAGTAGTGCATGAATTAACATTCCCTGAGACCTGGAAAAGGGAGAGGAATCATGGAAACTGACACTTGACAGAAACTGGAGCTGATTTTCATAAAGAACCTTAGCTTGTTTCATAGCTTCAGAAAACACTAGATTTCTGTAGTTTAAGCTGAATTACTATTGCAATGTGTAGGAACTATAAAGATTTTGCAGTCTAAAGGATGGTTGTTGTTATGGTTTGAAAATTACCTGAATTTTCAGATGCATACTGTTGTGCTTTCATAAAGAAAAACGTGCATTTTACTTTAAGAGAATCCTCCCAGTGACCTGTCCTGGCAGGGGTGGGCACTAGGTGAGACTATAAAGGAGGGTTCATGACCCAGCCCTGCTCCTTTTTGTCTTCTGGGAGCTAGCTACTTTTTCTTTTACTTTCTCTTTATTTTTTTTTAATTGTGGTCTTGAACCCACTACAGTTGTCTAATCAAAGGGAAGTTTAAAAAAATAGGGACAATGTCTCTGAGATATGAAAAATGCATTTCACTACATGGCACTTTCTCCAGTGGGAATTCTGCTTGACTTAGGGTTTAATTTTTAATAACTTGTTACCTAAATTTGGCCTTGATGAGCCTTTGGTCTTATCTTCTTAACCATCTTTAAGTTCTGGTCCTTCCTCTCTTTTGCTGTAATATCATTTTCACTGTCACAGGGGCTCACAGCAGAAACAGCAGCTACCATTTTCTTATGTTGTGTCTTGAGTTTTGGGCTGCCTTGGTCCAGCTGCCAGCTCTGCTTCACCTTGCAGGAATCACTTGTCACACACAATCAGTGTTACTTTCAGTACAAGGGAGTTGGATGGTGTGGCACTGCAAGCTAACATGCAACTGAGCCTGTAAATTGGAGGATCAGAGAATCATAGAATCATTAGGGATTGAAAGGGACCTCGAAAGATCATCTAGTCCAATCCCCCTGACACAGCAGGATCACCTACACCAAGTCACACAGGAACACATCCAGGTGGGCCTTGAACATCTCCAGTGAAGGAGACTCCACAACGCCTCTGGGCAGCCTGTTCCAGTGCTCCATCACCCTCATTGTGAAGAAGTTCCTTCTGATATTTATACGGAACCTCCTATGTTCCAGCTTACAACCATTGCCCCTCGTCCTATCACTAGATGACATGAGAAGAGCCCGGCTTCATCCTCCTGACACCCACCCTTCAAATATTTGTAGACATTCATGAGGTCACCCCTCAGTCTCCTCTTCTCCAAGATCAAGAGACCCAGCTCCCTTAGCCCCTCCTCATAGGGGAGGTGCTCCACCTCCTTCATCATCCTCGTTGCCCTATGCTGGACCCT
>VXBP01003494.1:341105-456143 GCA_013400115.1 Rhinopomastus cyanomelas | reverse complement strand
TTCATTTTAACCCACACAGTCTCAACCAGCTCATCCTTCTTCCCCAAGTGGAGCTCCACTGATTCCAGCTGAGCACTGATACAGAGGGCAACGCTTCCTCCTCTCCTTCCCTGCCTGTCCTTCCTAAAGAGCTTGTACCCATCTATCCCTACATTCCAGTCGTGGGAATGATCCCACCGGGTTTCAGTAATAGCCACTATGTTATGGCATCCCAGCAGCACAGTGGCCCTTAATTCATCCTGTCTGTTGCCCAAGCTCTGTGCATTTGCATAGAGGCACTTCAGCTGGGCTGGCCCTGTCCTCCTCTTGTGCCAATTGCCCTTGATTTCCACAGACTGTCCTGGTGCATCATCCCTGGCTTGCCCCAGGGCAAGTTGAGGGCCCTCACTGGCTCTCCATCCCTCTGCCACTAGTGAGCTGCCCCACTGTTTGTCACCAGCCAGCAGGAGATTATTCACCTCTTCCCCCTTCAAACCCAGTTTCAAGCCCTATTGATGAGCCCTGCCAATTCCTGCCCCAGGATCCTTTCCCCCCTCTGGGACAAGTGCATCCCATTGGTTGTTTGGAGCTCCAGTGACTTGTAGAGGGAGCCGTGACTGTAGAATGCAAACCCTTGTTGATGACACCAGTTCCAGAGCCATGAATTCAGCTGCTGGCTCTTCCTAAATGTTCCCTCATCCATCGCTGATGTTAGAGGGATAGAGGAGAACACAGCTTGGGCTCCTGTTACAGCGATAAGTTTAAGAACATTTTAACGGCAGATAACTGTAACATGAAAAAACCTTATGAAGTGCCTTGGACTTTCCCTAATACAGGTAAAACACTTGGCTTTCCTTGAGTAAAAACATCATGTCAAAATATGTGCCGTTTGAAAGGAACATCTGTACTTTCCACTAGCTCCACTAACTCCTGGAAATTATACCAGGAAAGGATATTGCTAATGTTGGGGGGGTGGGTTAATCTAGATGTGCGTCCAGTAGACAACAAAAAAAAAGAATCGAGTGCTCTCCATCAGTTTAGTAAAAGCAATCTTGTCTACAACAGAAGGAAAAGAAGTAACCTTAATATACATTCTTTTTCCCCCCCCCCCCAATGTAGATCGGTCTACACTTAGCAGAGATCGTGTTTGCAGTGTTTACTTGTAAGAAACTACAGAGACAGTGGTCTTTCACTGTAATGTCATGTATTCTTCCCAGTGCAAACCTCTTGTCCTTTTTCCTCAACACACTCTGTTGCAGGAAAATGTTCCCAGTGGCAGCCAGACAACCATGTGGCAAACTGTTTGCATTTTGCCTTTGTTCAAGTCAGAACTGTGTTTCAAACTCAAGACAAAACATGCTACTTGGTTTCTGGTTTTATCCTTAACTGACTCCTGATGATAGTTAAATTGCATCTTCCAAGCACTGACAGGCAAGATTTTGCTAAATGACAAAAGTATTATCCATAACCCCCCAAATACTCTCCAAAGCCTACAGAACTGTGCATGTAGTCTTGTGTTTCCCTTCTTTACACAGAATCACAGAATGTTAGCAGTTGGAAGGGGCCTTGAAAAATCATCTAGTCCAATGCCCCTGCCAGAGCATCATCTATTCCTCTCAGTTTTTTCAGTGCTCCTTTTCACTTTCCCCTTCCCTGCTATCTGTATGAATGCTTTGCCTCAATTATCAGACATATATTACCACAAGTAATTTGCTTTTTGAAGATTAAAAATGAGCAGACACTTAAAAATGCCAGCTGCTGTTGTTTATCAGGGACTCTATTACTTGGGAAACTCTGCATCAGCATTTGCTTGAGCAATAGTCCTGGTTACAGAATTTTTTGTGAGAACAGCCAGAGAGAAGCTTTAACCATTTGTAACAGAAGGCAGCAAGGATATATATAAAATCCACTCATCCAAAAGTTCTGTTTGATTCCTCCATCCTGGAATTTACAAGTTTATCTGGTGATTCAAGAGGGCTTGAACTGGTAAGTGGGTTTTACCTAGCTCCTTAATGCAGGACAGCACCAGGTACAAGCTATGGTGCCTGTGTACAGGCTCACTGCCACCTGATATAAACCAGTTTTACCTTTAATTTCCATTATGCGATTCAAGTTTTACAACTATTTTTAATATAATTCATCTCTTCATCAGCTAGGGATTATTTGGCTATTCTAGTTGTGTTTATATTTGATCAAAGTGTCTGAAAATAGTTCTTCCCTATTGTTTTCTCCTTTTAGGCTATTTCTTCTCTTTCTCTGCACCACATGTCACAATGCCTTTTTTTATCTAGGGATACTTAACAGGGAATGAAATATGTGTTAACAAAAGAAAGGTTATGGGCTGTGAGTCAGCATGAACAAAAGAACCAAATACGTCATGTAAAAGCTAATAATATTTAGATAGGAAGCCCAGAATCTGGCAATTTCATTACATTTTTCAGTTAGCATGAAAGTTTAATCTTCCACTAATCATTTAAAATGTAAAATAAACAGGGGTCTCAGCATATCACAGTCTATACTCAGGCCCCCAGGAGAGTGGAAATCACAAAACCAAAAGAAACCAAACAATACGATCCCAACAATATTCTGAGATATTGCCATTCAATCTGATTTGCCACACGCCCATACATTTTAATGCTGACTTCATTACGGAATCTCTTCTTGATTAATCATTGGTGAACAATGACTAAATTGCACTGCAGCATCAGCTTGATCTGGTGCATTGTTAGCAGCAACATCCATTTGAACAGTGAACCAGATGGGCCAAGGAAAGGTCACTATGGTACTACCACAGTAACAATGGACAAAGCTCATAAACTGGTGGCAGAAATAGTTGAACTGAGACTACAGGAGCTTTACAGACAGCCTGTGTGGCTGTTTAATTTTGTAATTTTAAAAAAATCATCTAAAGAAATGTATTACCAAAATATTTGATAGAGTTCACCACTTCACTACTGTGAACCAAAGGCATAAAAAGCACATCAAGATAGTGAAACATCTGAACTATGAGTAAGTGTGGATAGACTTGACCTGGTTAATGTCTATAAATATGTGAAGGGTGGGTGTCAGGAGGATGGACCCAGGCTCTTAGTGGCATCTAGTGATAGGACAAGGGGCAATGGGTGTAAACTGTAACATAGGAGGTTCCATATAAATATCAGAAGGAACTTCTTCACAGTGAGGGATGACAGAGCACTGGAATAGGCTGCCCAGGGGCATTGTGGAGTCTCCTTCTCTCGGGATGTTTAAAACCTGCCGGCATATGTTCCTGTATGACTTTGTCTAGGTGATCCTGCTGTGGCAGGGGGATTGGACTAGGTGATCTTACGAGATCCCTTCCAATCCCTAATGTTCTGTGATTTTGTGACTTTGGTATGTGCTTCTGCAATTAACGACAGTTATCTCTTTCTGTTGTGTCTTATATGACTGTGCAGTTTTCCTCAGTACTTACAAATTCGCTTAGCATCTAAATCAGTCCTGGACTGAAAGGTCGTTGGGTCCTGTCAGACTCAAGACCCTCAAAGACCCTCAGGTCCTTCCCTCCAGCGTATGTTAGCCTGTTGCTTTTACAGTAAACACTTGTCTTCACAATCTCTAACAGATGTTTCAATTATCATCACCTACACAATCCCCACTGGTGCGAAACTAAAGATGTAGTGTCATCATACTATCATCGTACTGCCATGAGGCTCTGACAAGCTGATCTCGTTGAAGATGTCTATGCTCACTGCAGGGGATTGGACTAGATGACCTTTAAATGTCCCTTCCAACCCAATACATTCTATAATTCTATGATTTTCCCAATTTAGAAATACATAATTTATTTTTAAACACAGACAACAAGCAAATACTTCCTAAATAAAGCAAAAATAAAGAATCAATTCTAAGAATAAATAAATAACGCATTTTGCTAGATACAGAACTGACCTAAAACATTCCATAATGGCCATTTCAACATTGGCAGTTTCACAGAAGATTCCTGACCCACCAAAAAGTTTTGACAGACTTCCCTGTGCTTCAGCCTTGGGTTTGGTCATGATTCTCTGGGACAGCTCTCCCAAGCCCTTTGGGAGTCCTCAATTTGCTCAGCTCACTCAGAGAGCGCTTGCTATGCTTCTTCGTGTGTAGAACACTACACCAGGCTCATTCGAACAGCAGGGAAAACCTGTACAAACAACATGGGACTCCACACAAAGTCTACTCAGGGCTCCTTTAACAGCTCAGCAGGGCACTGTCATGAAGGGTAAGTGATCAGAAGTCTGGAACCCAGGCATGCCACTAGTGAATTGTTTTAGGTGAGCATGTACAATCGCTGTGTTCAGCCACGTTAAAATACTCCTACTGCCACGTTCTCTCTATTTCCTTCCGGTTTACATCCCCCCCACAAGAATCTGATAAATATTGTCCATTTATTGCCACTGATCTGAGCAAATTTGAAACAAAGAATACTAATCCAAATGGCTTTTTAAACCACAGTAAGAATTTGCATATCATCACAGTAGTCTGAGCATTTCACTGCACCAAACATGTTTCCAGGTTAGTAAGTTCTGGCAAAATTATATTTTGAAGTTTCTAAAGTGTCATAAAATAAACTTATTGCTAATGTTATAAGACAATAGAAAAATGATGATTGCATGAAAGCTGTAGTTTGTGTGTTCTAAAGAACAAGTAATGAACAGTAATAAGTAAATATTTCCTTAACCCTTTTCTTTTTTCTTCTGTAATTAACTTTTTCACATCAGATTCTACTTCATAGAGTTAACACATAACAAGTGGCCAGTAGACTCAACTTACTGGGTTTTTAATGCTTAGGGTTGTGCAGAGGAACAGTTTATGTTTTCACAGAGGTTTAGTCTGAGAAGTTTTAGTAGTCTTAGTCTTATTTCAGCAATAAACAACAGGCAGTATTCAGATATACAATCAAATTTGCTCCTAGAGATGAACAAAGCTTTGGAGATGTGTTTTCTGCTAAACTATTTAGTCCTCTCAGCTGAATTGTGGAAATTACAGAAGAGGAAAGATAACGTCGCCTGACCAGTGGCTTGTCATTTAAGCCAATGTATGAAGTTTCTGTTACATATATTTATGAATCTTAAAATAATGCACAATGCAGTGAGTAGTGTGGAGATGCTCCTTTCATGCTCGCTCAAGGGCTTTCACAGTAACAGCAGCACATAATATAAAACAATTGGGTTTTATTTTCAATAAGGTTAATGTCCTAAAGGATCACCAAAAGCCATAGATTCAGATGTTGAATTTATAAACAAAATTCAAGGGTCATCTGAAAGACTGCAATAAAAAAAAATCTTATAAAAGGAAAGTCATAGCTATAGAAACTTCATATCCAAGTGACATTCAAATTTTTTATATAAGACTTTTCAGAGTCACCAGAAAGTGACTTTTAAGATCTACTTTATAATAAAGTTTTGCAGCGGGTATGACAAGTATAATAATTCTATAATATCAAGAAAATAGTTCCTAGGGTCACTCTAGTCTCTATAGAACCAATCATAAAGGAGGATTGCTTGAGTTTATGATATTCTTTTGGTAGCCGTGCTAGCTGAATAATCCACCTTCAGTTAGTACCCACAAGAAGAAAACACTTAGATCTTCCCTACGCTGCTTACATGTGGATAAACCCACTCTCCTCCTCCACAGCATAAAAAAGAGCATGGTTTGTATTGATTGTGCTAAAACTACACAAAGAGAGAGAAAGCTGTTCCTGCAAGCTCACCAACCAATGAAGATACAACCTTCCCATGCTTATTCCAAGTAGGAGTGGTTCTGAGATGAACATAACTTTGTGAAATTCAGTTGCATGTCCCATATTTTTCATTGTCTCCTCTTTGGACCTACATGATTATGGGGGCTGGAGGTTGCTGGCAGGCAAACTCTAAGAAAGTTCATTCTCAAGGACACATGATTTTCTTACACTTGTTCTTCAGAGGACAACTGAACCCTGACACACTCCTCAGAGGAAACTAACACTAGGTCGAATTCCTGCAGCCGACATTTTGATCCTTTGTTCTTGTCTGCCTGCTGAATCAATAGCACAGAGTTGCTCTCTTGGCTTTCTGCACCGGTTGTGCCCTGCTGAACCGACTGTCCTCAGGCAATACACTTTCATTTACCCCTGAGTACAAAGCATTCAGCTCTGGGCATCACCTTCCTTTTGACAGCCTAACTGCCTTTCAGTGCAGCATTCTCAGGTAAGAGGCCTCTGGACCGGCCGTAGCAATATCTTCTCTTTCTGGCACTGCCACTGAGGACAGCAAAGGACTTCTCCCTGTTTCCACATTGCTAGATTCCATACAAGAATAAAGTATTTGAGTTTTATAGAAGAGTAAAAACTCAGGGTTTAAGTACTTACTGGTCAAAAACAAATCACTGCCAGAAAGAGTTAAAGGTACTTGAGGCACAGAGATTATTACTTGGTCAGGAGTTGCATGAAAGGACAAGTGATAAAGGGGTTTTATCTAACAAAAAGGAGAAAAACTAATGGTCCTCATCTGTGAAACATGAGGTGACTAGTTATTACCATGGGACACCAGTGTGCCATAGCTGACCAGAAGGCCAATCACATCCTGGGCTGCATCAGCAGAAGTGTAGCCAGCAGACCAGGAGAGGGGATTTTGCCCCTTTGCTCTGCCCTGGGGAGACCTCACCTGGAGTCCTGCATCCAGTTCTGGATCCCCCAACACAAGAAGGATGAGGAGCTGTTAGAGCAAGTCTAGAGGAGGTTACAAAAGTGCTCAGAGGGCTGGAGCCCCTCTCTTATGAGAACACGTTGAGACTTGGGGCTGTTCATCTTGAAGAGACTCCAGGATGACCCTGTAACAACCTTCAAATCCCTGAAAGAGGCTATCAGAAGGCTGGGGAAGACTGTGTTCAGGGGCAAGGAACAATAGGATGAGGAGTTTTAAGCTCGAAAAGAGTAGATTTAGGTTAGACATCAGGAAAAAGTTCTTTAATCTGAGGGTGGTGGATCTCTGGTTGCCTAGAAAGGTGATGGAGGCCCCATCCCTGGAGCCATTCAAGGTCAGGTTGAATGGGGCTCTGGGCAATCTGGTCTGGTGAGTGATGGCCCTGCTTGCTGTAGGGGACTTGGACCAGATTACCTTTGGAGGTCCTTCCTATGAATCTGATTGTATGATTCTAATAAGCCAGTATTTCTGAATTCTGGGGTTGTTACTAGAGCAAACTAAGAGCTTTTCTTTCCAGGATCATCTTCAGGAAGTGTTTAATTTGGTGACTACCTGAAACACAAAGATCAGAGTAGATCTGCCTACTTTGTAAGGAATTTTTCCACCAAGTGGACATTCCACACTTCTATCTACATCTGATTAGCTGTGCTAGATGGGTCTGGTGTATAGTGATCATGTCATATCTTTGGGCTGGGGGGGTGTTGAACAACAGAAAGAGTATAGAGTGTTTAAGAGATTTCCACGGTTTTGTGCTGGCAAAGGCTACTTACTGTGGGCACAGTGGAATGTGTCAATGATCTTTAGCATTTTACTCATCTCTAGTTTTGGAATCATTGAGCTTTGAAGTTTTAGTCTGCAAGGAATGTGTTTTTTTATCGTGACTTGAACAAGAGGGTTCCTGGTTAAGGGCTAGATGAAGACTTATGGGAAGTTTCTTTCAAGGTGGAGTTACATTCTAGAAAAATTTATATTAACCAACATTTGATGAAGATAAAAATCATTAATTGAGTAATGATTTTTCCACAACATTCCTAAAGTATATGTTAAGATCAGTTGTTTAGAACCAGTAGAGTTTCTTCCTGGATTGAAGCAATTCCTTAGAGGAACTTGCTTGACCTTTCAAAACTATATTTTGTAATCCTAGTAGACTAGCATTTTTGAATAAAAGTCTTAATAAGATAGGTATAAGCACTCTGCTTGTGGCACAAGCAGTAATGACTGATGACTTGGTTGTATATTAAAAATGCTCTGGTGCATTTGGACTGACTGCTGTTTTTACAGAGATTGCTTCTCTGTACTATAACTTGCAGGCTATTAGATTTATTTTTATTTTATTTTTAAAGATTTTACAGAGTGCTTAAGAGAGCAGAGTAGGGATAGAAGCATTTCAGAGAAAATTTGATGGCAGAATGAATGTTATTGAACTTGTAAAAACCCTGTGAGTCCAGGTTTTCCATTTCTGTAAGTGTGTCATCTGCATAACTGCATGGGCTCTGCGATAAGATTATTTTAAAAATCTGTTCTTTGCAGCAGCCTCTGTAAAGGGTTGACTATCTGCACTTAGAGTTTGAAAGTGTAGAACTTCGGAAATAATGATTTGCAGTGTAAAGATTAAAAGACTGAGTGCCAATACAGCTTTGGGACAATGAGACAAACAGGAATCTGAGCTTATGGCAGCCACAGGCAGAGATAAAAAATAAAGAATCTACACCAAAAAAAAGGTAGTAGTGACAAACCCTTGGAAAGAATGGAGTGGGAATAGTTTTCTACATTGTCAAGAAATATCACTGAGTGTTACTTAGTCAGCTAAAACACTTAATTATTTTTTAATTAGTGCCATTTTTAAGGCTCAACTCCAAGTCCAGTAAAACCTGATGGAAGACTACCTTATAGTCATCGAATCACAGAATGCCAGGGGTTGGAAAGGACCTCTAGAGATCATCCAGTCCAACCCCTCTGCCAAAGCAGGATCACCTAGGTCAGGCCGCACAGGGCTGCATCCAGGTGGGGTTTGAAAGTCTCTAGAGAAGGAGACTCCACAACCTCTCTGGGCAGCCTGTGCCAGGGCTCTGTCACCCTCACAGTTCAAGTTTACCTCCATTATTCCCTGCCCTATTATTATGTCCCATAAGAAGATATTGGCCTTTTCCACTTGACACCCACCCTTCAGATAGCTGTAGAATTGCCCTCTCAGTCTGTCTTCTCCAGACTAAAAAGCCCCAGTTCTCTCAGTCCTTCTTCATAGGGGAGATGTTCAAGTCCCATAATCATCCTCATAGCTCTCTTGGTTTCTCTCCAGTAGATTTCAATCTCTCTTGAACTGGGGAGCTCAAAACTAGGTACAGCATTCCATGTGGAGCCTCACCAGAGCAGAGCAGAGGGGGAGGAGAGCCTCCCTAGACCTGCTGGACAGTTTTCTTAATGCACCCCAGGGTACCACTGGCCTTCTTGGCCACAAGGGCGCATTTGCTATCCCATGGAGAACTTACTGTCCACTAGGACTCCAAGCTCACCTTCCTCTGTATTTTTAGTGACTCTTGCATAATATCATAAAATATTTTATTTCCACTAATACTTCAGCTCTTATCACAGCATTTCTAAGTATCTCCAGAAGAACATCAGCTAAAGAAATCCCTATATATTTTAATGTTCTTTAGACCATAAAGAGTTTTCATTTAATTATATATAGAGAGAGCTGTCCATTTGGGCTACCAAATACAAATTGCATATACATACAAATACAAAAACAAATACATGTTGCGTTCATGTCAACTACTGGTGAACGAGAGTATACTACAGTCACTAGGCAATGTCCTACCCAAACTATGTAACTGTCTTCAGGTGGGAAGAGTCACTCACCCTACATAAATCCTTTTCTAGATATCACGATGGCACAAGTACACCCAGTTGTCACACTATGCACTACAACCATGTTCCTCTCACTTATAATTCCAGGCAGGAAATATTGAACTCCACCCTTGGAGAGACTCATAAATAGTTAAGGACCGTCTATCAACAGATGATCAAGGGAAAAATAACCAATAAAACCACATAATGAACAACTACTAAACAAACAGAACTACAGCAGCCAAACACAGCCAAATTATTGCCTAGTCTATGACAAGGATTTTACCGTAGTATTGTTTGATTTTCTGGCTTCACAGTTATTGTAATCCAAGCCTTTAACTCTTCTCAGATGTGCCTAATTTCTTTAAGATAAGTTATATTATGAAGTCCACAATGGGAAGGAAAAACAGCAAAAAGTTGCCTAAGGTCACAGTTAGCCATGTTCTAAAGTATCTTTATATGATTTTCCAGTCATCACTCTTGGAAGCCAGCTGATGGTATATTGTGCTTCCTATCAAAGGACGCAATACATTAAAACTTCTTTTCTTTCCTTTTTTAATTTTTTCCTACTGTAGATAAGAGAAGCTCAACTTTGATTCTGGATGCAAACTGGAATTCACACAGCTCAGGTTAAATTGACTTTGGCTTCATCTCAACATCCAAAATCACACTGCAGATCTCCAGTACTTTTAGGACATAAATAGACAGAATCATAGATTAAGCGGCTCCTGGCAGTACTTGCTCTTCTGTGAATAGTGAACCAATTCCACAGCACATTGAAATACAAACTGTAGTTGCAATACCAAGTTGGCAGTGCATCTTTGCTGTCGATTGTTGTGTGCCATATGGACCCACTTAAGCCTCTTCCTCTTTTGGCTCTTGAAGAGAAGGCAGCCATTCTGGCCAGTCATGAGGTCAGTTTGGAAACCAAATGGCCCAGGTGCAAAAACTTCAGCGGGGACATCTGCATCCCTGGCTGATATTTTGGCTAGATGTATCTTTGCCCATATTTAGACATGATATCTGCCTTCTTGTGTAACCATACCATTTTCTGCCAAATTGAACCCAGTAAATCTGTTCTAATTTGTAAGTGATCACAAAATTCAGCCAATACACTGCTACTTTCTGTACCATATCCTACTTTTCTACTTTGGATATGAAAATAGCTATTTTAGCTAATTTTAAGAATGTTTCTTTTCTCAGATAACACAGATAGAAGTTCAGGTGAAAGTCCTCACAAACTTACATGTGGCTATTAATAATTTCTTTTTTAAAAAGTTTAATGCCAATCACCAAAGTATGTTGAGATACTCAGAAGAAAGATTAGAGTGTAATTGTAGTGATATTGATACAGCTACTGCCTCACTCTTTGTGCAAAGTGTGAGTACTTTCTCTTTTGAAACAGTTCTTAAAAAGAATAGATAAGGACATGTTAATCAGGCTTATTTTGTGCCCAATAGTATAATTGCTAACAACCGTCTCCTGCATATTTAAATAAAACTTGTATTTCCTGACACAATTCTGAGACCCAGATAATCATACTGGTCTCTTGTTTCTCACCACAAAAGAAAGTACCAGATAAGAAATAAATAAACATACAACAGATACTTATCCTTGCAGAGCTGTAAATTAATTTCAAGAGCAAGGAAAATGAATTCTGAACTAACTTATGTATTTCATGTATTAATACCATTCTGTTGGTACATTTTCTATCTGCCACTCTTTAAACAACACATTAGCTTGAACCTTCTATTTGGTAAAAACACAGATAAAGGGTACCTGCACGAAGTCTTAGCGTCTGATCCACCACAGTGTTATCCAAGTTCCATTATGTTCTAACAGCATGCAATACAAGAATCAAGGAATAATGCATTAAGGAGACTGTTGACAAAGACAAAATTACTATTAAAAAATAATGTCCAAATATATGAAACATAAATATAGATGTGTCTTAATTATGTCACATACTCAAAGCCTTCTCATTGCTATAACATATATAGCTATATATACATCTATAACGTGCAGTATAGTGGAAGTAGACTGTTCTTCCAGTTCCATATAATGCTTTGTTATATCTTTCATAGTTTCAAAATGAGATAAACCAATCCTTTCTTCTGATCTGGGGCAAAAACACTCGTCAATGTAATTCAATATCTTTGCCTGGCTTCTCTCTATCTTTTGGGTTAAACTGTTACACAAAACAGCTTTGTCACTTGGTTATTTTTCCTGAGCTAATGTGTCTACTGGACATCTACAGAAAACTCTGACTTGGCTCAGGAGCACAAAACTTCATACAAATAAAATCACACAACCTAGGAGCGTTGCATCAAACTCTCTTCAGGCTGGTGTAAGCCCTCTTGAAATGGAGTTCTGAAGCAAATAGAAATGCCAATGGGGAGCTGCATCATGGTCAAAGAAGCTGTCAGTTTTTAATTTTACTTCACAAAAGGAAGTGCCCCACTCCTTGCTTAGGGTTAACTTTGAGTTTTGCAGCAGTAGCCTTAATGCTGGCCACAGGCCTTCATGAAATTAATGTTCTTTGGGAAAAGATTTTGTATTGTGATGCCTTCAGGAAAAAACCTGCAAGAATGCTTTTTCTCCCTGTAAAGAAGTAAACTGAAGGTGACAGTCTGGAGTGCTAGCTGACTTGCAGTGCTTTGACATTGAGTCTTCTTCAAATGGCTGACAGTAACTTCCAGAAAAATATGAGCTGTAGCAAATACGAACAAGCCTTTGAAGTGCCCCAGAATGTATTTGTAGGTATTTTATACCAAGGATATGCAATAAATGCATCCCAAAAATAATTCAGAATTCCAGACACACGTGCAGCACGTCTGGCATCTCAGTTCTGCCTCAGAAACACACAGGCTTCTTTGTTTGATTTCCAAGTATGGATTCTATCTCATAGTAGTAATGAGCTGCTCTGTTCCAGACAGCGCACCTCAAGGTTGCACAGCACTCCTTCAGTGATTACAGTGCAGGAACGTGAGCTTCATGCTTCAAACCAAGTACAAGGCAGTTACCTAATTTAGTATCTTGTAAGGACTAGATATAAAGATATGTTTGTGTATGCTAGACGTGATGATGCTACGTAGATTGCCTTTTTTATTAGTAAATACATAACAAATCCATACTACTTGTAGTTCAACAACTTTAAGGGACTGCTAAATGCCTTCCTTGTATTATGATGCAAAAAAAACCCAAACCAAATAACAATATTTCCCTAGAAAGAGTGGGATACTGACAGCACAACATGTTGAAATACAAACCCATTTAGCTTTGTTGAGCTGATATAAACTGCAGCAAGCAAACTCAGCACAATTTTACCAATGGATTATACAAATGTCAGAATCCCCTCCCATGCTGCATGCATGAAGATGTGTGTGATGGCCCTACCATTTCCACTATGTCAAGTCCTGCCAAAAGATCCTGGCTAGAAGTCAAGCTCACAGCCTGTTCTCTAATGAAAACAGAGGAGATACGATAAGAGAAGCCATAATCAACACCAAACATACTGGCATAAATCTTTACAGATGCAAGGCAAGTGCCTTAGATTCATTCATTCTGTTTCTTTCTAAGGTTCAGAAGTAAGCCATTTTCAAACCACCAGTTTCACACTGGCTTCAGACACGTTCTGGAACTATTATACTGCCTATCACTTAAAAAAGTAGAGCTCACCCAAGTACTACTGGTCCCTTTATATTTCCTTGGAAACTAAAGCATACCTTACAGAATATATGACATAATGTGCCTTAAGTAGAGCCATGCGACTACTCCTTTTTCCTATTGTTCTCTACTTATCAAGTTAACAGCTGGGATTTTCACCTGCACCCTACCAGCTGTGCCCAGGAACTCTGCCTTCTTGTCCCCACAGCATATGAACTTTTAGCTGGTTTATGTGTATCAAGCTGTTTGGAAAAAGATGTTTGTTCAAAATTACAAATCAAAGACCAGCTTACATTACAAATAATTTGTGTCATGTTTAGTTCTATGTTTAATCTGCCTTTGCTACATACCTGTAATGGCCCTGAGTGTTTCAAGTTCACCTAGAATTGAAGAAACACAGATAAATGTTAAGTTCCTCTAAGTCGTCATGATCTCAGCGTTAATATGGTGATTGTTAAAATGTCCATGGAATAGATTAAATCTTCCATCTGAAAAGAGAACTAGTGAAACAACTTGTACATTATCCTTACTGTATTTAATTATAAAATCAAAACAAAAGTCAGTGAAACAAAGTCATGTTCTCAACCAAACCAAATATCTAATGAGCTTAAAGGAAATCTCTCTACATCAACTTCTACAAGAGATTTTTTTCAGCACAAATGTAAAGGATTTGGAGTTGTGAGATAAACCAGCCTTGAACAATAATCTTCTGATAAACCTCAAATTCCAGATGGTCTTAGTGGGTTTCAGACAACAGTATTCATACAGTATCACGATGAAGTATCTGGCTCACTTTTAACCATTGGTGTAGATAGTGATACTGGTGTGATATTACTTAAAATAACTCCCAGCATAAATATTATCTTTATGAAAACAAATCTGCTGTGAGGACACATCGCAATATCCTCACACAGCTCTCAATATTTTCATGTGGGCATTTGTTGAGCAATAAATGCAGTACCAGGAATTTAGTAATTTATTTAGTCTTCCACTAAAGAACAAAATGCACTCTTCCACTCTCCTGCCTCCATGATAATCTTCATGGTTATCAGTGGGTTTAGCCCAAATGCAGTCTCCAAATATCCTTACACTAGCACTACTTTATTATTTTTTTGACATGAGTTCTTAATTAATAGAGCTTCTTGATACTATAAGCTATAGAAGATCAACGACATAAAAATGAGATGTCAAATCTTCCCCATACATCAGGCATAATGCTATTTTCATCGTGTCTTTACGAGACATCAGATATGTTAATATTTATGGAGTATACACACAGGAATACTGCTAGAATTAATAAATAATAAAGCTAATATTTTTTGCAAAAATAAATCATCAGATATCTCATTATAAACTGGATGTCTTCAGTTGTAGATAATTTATACAGTAATAAATAACAAGATAATACAGTGCAGATGGAATTATATTTCATTATTTAAAATATCTTGCTACTCATGTAAAGCATATTATTTTGTGTTCCAAATCATGGAAACAGACAGAACTGGTTTAGAATGGAGGGTGCTTTCAAACAAATAGAAATGCCTTCAACATGTCAGCTAGACTTGTCTGACTAGGTGTGTGTGACACAGACTGCTTCTCAAATGTTCTCTGAAAATATCTTGGGATGTTTCTTGGGCAAGATGCAGATCAGAGAAGTTTAGCCTGTGGTTCCTATTCTGTCAACCAATGGAGTTCCTCCATCTTGAACAAGGTGCCTTCTGACAGGTTTTAATGTTGTCACTGTGAGTCCTACTTGTAGAATGGAAATAAAGAATAAGAAAAGAGTAAGAGATTAGTGGCTTGGGATCTTCTTGAGCAACAAGTAACAGGAAGTTTTGGGTTAGACTTTATAAAGACCGTAGATACAAGTTTAATTCCACCCAAGGATAAAACACAAACACATCCTGCTGTTGCGGGGGGATTGGACTAGACGATCTTTCGAGGTGCCTTCCAATCCGTAATGATTCTATGATTCTATGGTCAAGAAGCCTGTGTACTTTCATACCTTCTTTCCATACAGCTCCATACAGCTAATGGTTTCGTCTCATTTCTGATGTCTCTAGTCTTAGAATTTTGTTTTGTAAAATCACTCACAAATTTGTGCAGATCTCAGTCCAAGGAGATTACATGTCATATTCCATATTCCAAGCAGTGCCCCTACACAGGATAGGACCCCTCACTATATAGCCAGGATTTTGCTAGAGAAAGCAGATATCAAGCTCTCATTGAACATCAAAAGGCTAAACTTCATTAGACCTCTTCATTTGTAAAATCTAGCCTGTTCTCCTTGACATGGGACGTGTCTTCATTCTCTTTCTAATCTATGCCTGGTATGCATTGTACAAGTGTTAATTAACTGATAGTAACATAATTAAGAAAAGAGTGCTATGGATCATTGTAATTCAGTTCCAGACACTGACAATGAAATAGAAACACAATTTTAAAAGAGTGACTTGTTGCCAAGCACAATGGAAACAGGAATATCAACATGACGTTGCGATTAAAACTCTGGAACCTTCAAAAGTAATTTGTGGCTCTATCGCTTTATTTTCTTGCAGCTCTCTTCCTTTTTCTGTGGAGTTCCTTATCTCTGCACAGTACATGACTATGAGATTTACATATGATTATAGTAAATCACTAAGCCCATTCTGCTATTGAATTTCTTAGTATGTGACTTACTGAACCGGTTTTATGTCAAAAGCACATTAAAAAAAGATAAGCCTAGACAGTGTTTTCAGCCTACAACCGATAAGTTAACACTGTATTGTTTAGTATTCTCTGTCTACACCTAAATGTCTAAGTGATGATTTGTTTAAATATTAGGATTACTAAACATATACCGATCAAATATTGCCTAAGAACAGCTTAAAAGGAACTGGTATATAAAATCAATGTCTAACTGATTAATTTATTTCACGAGTCAGGGACTTATGAGACTAGAAGCTAAGACAAAGCAGAAAGCATAAACTCAATTTTCTACCAGGTGGATTCAATCACATTTCTATGTCTGCAAAATTGAAATCCTGAAAACAAACAGTAACATTACGACAGATGCTAAAACATTAACTGGTAAGTAGGAAAGCAAGAGAATGTTATTTACTTCAATTACTGCTGTTTTCAACACTGGTGTGATCATTTACAGAGCAAGGATTTGGGTGTCTGAATGTACAATATACATTCCTTTATTTTTTTCATCATCACTTTACTTGGTCTTTCTAGCCCGTCTTAGTAACACTGTCGAGAGGAAAAAGCCACCACGTATTCTATCTGAATTTTAATGATAATATTGTGCATGAGGCAAACTTCTATATCCAAGAAACAAACTTCAAAGCTGAATTTGCATAAAATAAACAAATCTTGATGGGTTTGTAGTTCCAAGCTCCTAGTGATGTCCTATACTCCTATTAGTGTCCTATACAGCCCTCTGCAAGAATTCTCCTGATGTAGTAGCTACATAAGTGAGACAAGAGAGAGAATACCAGAGAGACAGAAGATAAATGAACAGACCGATAATAAAAATAAGCATCGTGCTTATTCTGTTTATGCTGTAAGCTGCAAACAATGTGATTACGGAAATTTCCAGAGCTACTTGCAGTAGGTTCCAGAAACCTGGCTCAGAGATGCTTTCTATTTTCATCTTTCTTTATTAGATTTTGGGCTCAACCCTGCAAAGAGTGATGGTACAAAAATACCAATTCTCTGATTCAGAAGCTGGATCAGGCTTTTGGAGCCTTTAGCTTATCTTTCTATATTGAAGGCTCAAAATTCCCTACACTGAAATATAAATTCTATAGCAGAAACTACAATTCCTTATTTTGAGGGATACCTGCCTGTTCTACAAGAGCCACACAAAGTATTTGAAGCATGTCCTGCAAACCATTGTGCATGCGACCATGCACACAAAGGGCTCCACTGACATTAACAGAGCAGGAGAAACACCAAGGTGCTGGAGTAAATGTTGTGTAACTAGACTTTGAGAACTATGTTTGCTTCTTGCCAGAAGATAAAATTAAGTCCATCATCTTTTCTACCTGTACGTTGTGCGCAAATAGAGCTCAGGGGAACAAGCATCCCAAAAAGTCATCAACAAGATGTCATTTCTGAGAAACATAATGTTCCCCCGTGACCTCATGGATAACATCTACAGATGACCAACATGGAATACAGAGAGAAACTGAATCCCCCCAAAAAAATTATGTACACAGGTTTGTGAAGACACTGCAGGAAAGATGACCAATTTGTTTGGATTTTGTTATGGGGGGCTATTTTGTGCAATTTTTTTCAAATGTAGGAATTCTGTGTGTTTACCCAAGGTAAATATGCCAGCATTAATAACGTAAGAACATGGTCATTGTTTGGGATTAAATTAAAACCATTTGCCTTATGCATGCTCATTTCCTTTTTTACTACTCAATTCCCCCGTGCTGCCATCTGATCACTTCTTGAATGTCCCCTGTGCTTTTGCCTTAACAATCTTGCCTGGTAGGGCCGTTCCACACGTTTGTGATTCTCGGCATGAAAAAACACTTCCTGACATCTGTTCTGAATTTGTTTCTCTTTAATTTCCATTTATGCTTCCTTATCCTAACATCTGTGTCATTCTGGAAGCGGTAATTCAGACTGACGTTATCTCTGCCATTTAAGATTTTACGTTCCCTAGCTAAAAGCTCCTCGTAACCATGTAGTGGCTTTGTAGTCCTTACTGATCGTTTAGAAACATTTCCTAGTTGTAATTCACATGGTTTAGGTTATAGTTCGGATTTGTTGGGAGTTTGTTCTCTTTTTGAGCACATTCCTTTCAAATTGTGGGCTAGCACTGTACTCTGTGAGCCAGTTTCAATCATAGAATCATCATAGATGCATAGGTCTTTCTGCTGCTGTTGTATAGGAAGAAAAGCAGTAGAATTTGCCCCTATAAGCTTAACAGGATTATCAAGAGGACTGTACATGACTCTAATTCCTGCTATAGGTTAGCAGCCTGCTTTCAGTAGCCCTGCAAATGTGGCATCCAGGAAACTTACAATTGTTTTTCTCTCAATGGCCTCAATACAGGGGCCAAACCGTGCTCAGTGAATATTATGTTTTGACAATTTCATCTTGTACTGTCCAGAAAGCCTGAGACAAAAGGATTATAAAAATAACTGTTACAGTTGTCTCAAGTCTACAAAACAATCTGGGACCTGCTTTGTTATTCCTTTCAATCCCCAAGACTGGCACTCAAGTATTTCCTTTTACCTCCTCTCAAGGAAAGAGATTCTTTACATGAGATGAACTGTCAGGGCTTAGATGCTCAACAAGCAAAGCAATTGACAGCATGTTTAACAGCAATTAACCAGCACTCCTAGTCTATAGGGTTGGTAACTATGATTTAAATGTAAATGTTCTAATAGTAGAATAAAATCGAGGTAAAAAGATGGTAGCTGATTATGGACTCTGGACTAAGGGTTCATGCTGGAGAATATAAAACATCAATTACTGATCCCTTTTTCATAATACTAAATTGGTGTAATTACACCAATTAGTGAGCTGTGTCTCAAATGATAGCCAAGGTTTACACAGGCTATTAGAAATTATCTAAGAATTAGCAGTACTTTAGGGGTGGGGTTTTTTCACCTGACATATTCTTAGAGTTGGGTTAATATCTCTCGTATGTATCCCAAAGGTGTAACTGAGCCAAGAGACTGGTACTGCCCAGAAAGGTTCAAACAATAACTGCTATCACTTAATTGCCTGACATAAACTCCCCCCAAAGTGCAACCTTTTACAGTGAGCCTTTCTGAAAAGACAGTAAAAACATTCTATATTATTTCACTATTCTGACAGAGTGTTTTGTAAAATGTGCTGTGATGCCAAGAAGATTTTGACACAGAAGTTTCAGTTCTTCTCAAGTTCATAATTTTCTTTCTCAATATGAGCAGATAATACACTGAGAGAATTACAATTCCAGTTATTTATTATAACACACTGAGAAAATGAGAACGGCCCGTTTCTCTATACTCAGAGCACACATTCAGGCTAATTAGGTTAACTAGGTTTTTGTCCATCATCCAAAAGCTGTTTATTCCACATAGTAAAAAAGAAGCTAAAGGTGACATTAATCTTATTTTGTAAAGGTTCATATAGACTCATTAATCTAGATTAAGTTGTGGCCTTTGAAATAGCCAAATATGACCCATTTTATACACCTAGAATAGGTCCAACGAGAGCAAAAAACAAAACCACAAGATACTGTGCAAGTAAACATGGTGGAGGCGAGTGTGAACATGTGTAGGACGGGAGACTGATTTGAAAAATGAGGTATTCAAGAAGTAATGTGTCAC
The DNA here is from genome assembly GCA_013400115.1 of Rhinopomastus cyanomelas. Classification (NCBI taxonomy): domain Eukaryota; kingdom Metazoa; phylum Chordata; class Aves; order Bucerotiformes; family Rhinopomastidae; genus Rhinopomastus; species Rhinopomastus cyanomelas. The sequence goes on along the minus strand of VXBP01003494.1, from coordinate 436,627 downwards.
CTAAAATGTGTTTCACATCAGAGTTAAAACTCTACTCTTCATAGCCAGCAGAGAACTGCACATGGTGCAGTTTAACAGAGGAATGGTGGGAGAGGAAGGAACTGATATCAGTATCTCTTTTAATTAAAGGTGGGGGGGAAGAATTTTACATGTTAGTTACATTGAGTGCAGATTTCTTTCCTTTAAAGAGGGATCGCAAGCAATAAATATGGTGTTCCAATTCCTTCTGCTGAAGAGCGTAAAGTTTTTTAACAGGACTCAATATTTTCTCAAGTCAAATGAAACAATTATTTTACATCATTTCTTTTTGGTTGCTTAATCTAGCCAGGCAAAAATGGTATTTTCTCAAATTGTTTGACATTCTGGAGCACAATAGAAATTCCAGCACTTCCAAATAGTGCTTCCTGTCTTCCACAGCAGGGCTGGGTTACTGACCCTGCTCTAGCTAAGCATCTTCCCTGATTAAAAGGTAAGTTTCTTTCATGGTTATATCATTTTAAAACCTATTCAGATGCGATAACATTTTTGCTCCTGTATCTTGGCAACATGATTTATTCCGTTAACACTGAGTATTACAGCCTGAAAAAGCTGTACCATCTGGACTGAATTAATAGCCTACCCAGAAAAATAAATGAGAATGGTCTGCTATAATTAACATGTAGGTAAAGTATATTTAACAGATTATTATAATTAATATATCAGTTACCGGTTTCATGCTAAGCAGAGTTGTGAACACAAGATATTAACATTAGTTATGGGGGGTTTTTTGCATGTGCCTAGAGAAAATGCAATGGAAAAGTAAATCCAAAGAATCAATAAAATTGATTTTAACATTAAGAGCATCACATATGAAATTTCAGCCAAAGAAAGGTGACGTAAGATATTATGAAATAGCAGTAGAAAATTACTGGTTTGATGAATACGGAGTTCACACTAGTAAAACTCAAACATGACCTTAAACGAAATAAAACAGTCTCCTGTTTGCTCCCTTCAAACTGCGTGAGCGATGAGTTCAAACACTGCTGATGACACCTATCTCTGAAGATGGACAGGGCAAACCTGGCTGTCTTGGTTTGTATTACATGAAATGTAAGACACAGCAAAAGCCAACAAGAGAGATGTGGGCTTGATAATACAGCATTGTCACCTACTCACTAAAACCCCAGGTTTATCGATAGCTTTTCAGAAGACACAAATGTTGGTCAGGTTTTCACAGGATACCAGGAGCCCGGTGGTTACTTGGGTCATGGATATTGAGGGAGCCACTAAGAATTTAACACTCCATTCTTTTGGCAATGTCACAAGATGAATTTACCTTTACTCAAGGTCTGGGCTGTCCTTTCAGCTGAACAGATATGACATTGCCAAGAGACATCAGGAAAACAAGTAGAACCTCACAATTCATATTTGTGCATCTACATCCTCGTTACTGTGCAGCAACAGCCAGAACCTAATAAAAAAATAACAAATCTGAAATGAATTCTACTCCTGCTTTGCACAGAAATGAAACACGGGGTGGTTTTTTTGAAGTAAAAAAAAAGGTTTCCTACTGCCCACCCCCCCTCTTTGCATAATCAGGGCTTTTGTGTTCTCCAGATTATCTTTAAACTCGTGTTATTATAAATCTTGTTTATTACTGAAAAGACTAAGGGTCACTTTACAATGGTGTGAGGCACATGACAAACCAAGTATGTAGGAGAAGCCATTCCAAAAGGTTTGCAATTTAAATAGAGAAGACAAAGAGGAGATGAAAGGGGCAAATTAAATTCAAATGCAGTTAGAGAGCTAGGGGATTTCCCTGCTTTTCTCCTGACTTTCACTTCATGCACAGACCCAAAAGTTAAATGCAATGCAACCGTAACATTTTTAGGTACTTTTGGGATGACAAAATCATGAGAGACTCACAAACAAGGCTGTAGATAATAACACACAAAGAAACCTAAAAAAACCAACTGTTCAGCACAGAGATCTCATAGAACAATAAGGAAATAAGGGCATTCAATTCTATGAGGTTTAAATAATTTTTTAAATTCAAATATTGTTTGAAGGGTAAAAAAACAAACCAAAACATTAATTATCACAGATTTCTCTTAGTGGGATTCCTTCTTGGTATCAATAGGTTGTGAAAAACACTGAACACAAGACTGGCATTGCTGACCCAAGGAATATTTGGTGCTTACAGGATTTCACATCACATAGCCAAAAAGAAGACTACAGTTTTCTGCAGTAATTTTCACAAGTTAAATAATTACTTTAGCTGATTGCTGTGAAATAAGAAATAAAATCAGCTACAGAGATAATTACAGGCATGGCAGAAAGTCTGCAAACCCTCCATGTAGGAATCAACGTAAAGGGCAGCACTTTTGCATTCCTTCCCTCATTCATGTCAACGCAATGCTGCTGTAAACATCCTCCAAGACCTTCATTTCCAATTCCGAGTGATGCTCCAAAGCAATTATATTCCCAGCTCAATCAAATTTGCATTCTAATGCAAAATGTTAGCAGCATTGTCACATGTTATTATGTCAATAGACGATCATAACTAAGTTTTGCAAAGTAGCTTTACCTTAACATGACTAAAGTAGCTACTTGGATTTGGGAGAAATCAAACGTATTATAGGATTTGTGTCTGACTCTGGAACATCTGGTATTAGTCTCTGACACAATTCAAAGCAAAGTGGATCTGCAATCTGTTCTGAAGCTGCAAGTCCACAATTCTATAACCCACCCAGATTTGTCTGAATTTGTAGAAAATGTGACACCTAAAAGAAAGAGAGTCTTGATCTTTAGCAATGGTACCTTCTAGAAGTATATCAATCGGGCTAGTAACTCGCATTGGGTTCTCTCTTTCTGCTCTAAGATTTAAAATAAATCTTTTAGAAAATGTTTATTTTATAATTCTTACAATGTAATTTTTTCCCAAATAGGAAGGTCAAAGTTGTTGAAATTGTCAATAAAGGTTATTTCCAATTGTCTTGGTGTGTAAATGCTATCAGAAAGGTTATACAGGTATATCACTTTGAGATACAGTGGACTGCTGTGACACATCACCATTATATGACTTAGTATCAGGATTAGGGAAGCAACATGGTACCTGACAGGTGAAAGATTCACGTTTTCAAGTGAAGAAGTATTCAAGTGTTTGGTATTAAAAAAAAGCAGATGGAAACAGTTGGACCTGATGGCCTTTGAAGGCCCTATCCATCCCTGGTGAAGTGTGTAAACTGAAAGATTTGGCTGGGTTTCTTTAACTTAAATCGATGTCAGCAATTTAATTAGCTGCTGCAACAGATAGCAAGAATTGTGGAAACCAGCTGTCTGAATCTCTTATTTCAAAGAGCATTAGAAAAAAGATAGAAAAAGCCTTGTATGCTTTGAGTAGTGAGAACACACATACCAAATGAAACCAAAAGCCTTCTCAAGCCTTCCGAAGAGCCCTGGTGATTGCTCTAAACCAAAGAGTAGGACAATTAATAATAATTACACTAGATATCATCAAAACTCATAGAATTTTGCAACACATATACTTCTTGGTAGACATATGGGTGCATCTGGTAACTTCTTTAATTAATCTAACTTTTAGTATAATGTATGAAACAAGGCATGAAGATGTGACTCCTGCTCCAAATGACTTTTTGTCCATCTAGTTGACAGCAATTAGTTGCTTTCTCTGAGCCACCCGTAGTTTAATATAACAGTTAACTCTATTTTGCTCACCCTCCTCAGGCTCCAAGTCCTCAACTCACTGCTTTGTACAAAGTTTGGTGTTTGTAGAAACCTTGTTTTGATCCTTGAATTACATTTCTCATACTACTTTGTATGTTTCCTATTTCTCCTTTTTTAGATTGTAAAGACTAGAAAAGCCTATCATATTCAAGTGTACTGAAGGGGTTCTAACTCACATTTGTTTCCCTAAGAATTTCTCATGCATCTTGATTTTTTTGTGTTTTGTTGCTGGTTTTGCCATCAATGAACCAATACTTTCATAGAATAGCCTACCGAAATCCAAGCATCCCTTTGCTGAGTGGGGATCACATACATCCACTAAGGGGGCTGCACATATAACCATGTAAAGGAACTTATAGACACATCTGAGGCCAGTTCCACCACTCTGTATGATGTTTCTTTGGTGCTTGTACAACCTCCTGCATTGTAAATATTTGATTTCTGCAATCAAAACCTTTCCAGAGATTTTAAGGCATGTTTTCTGTCAAGCCTTACTCTGTATTAGGAAGACAAGTATGCAATGAATACATGCCAAGTAGTATTTTTAGCAACATTTTCCTCTAGGAAAAAAGAAAAGTTTTATATTTCTGGTGGTAAATCATACAGCAAAACTCAGATATCTTAACTGGGCAGCTTTATACAAGAGTCGTGCTCATTCCACAATCAGCTTCACCTTTTCAAAAAGTGGAGAAGTCATTTCATTCAGAACAGAAAGGCTGACATTCCCATATGATCCCTATTACACACAGTTCCCATATCTAATATAAGGTACGATTTGACTATGGTGCTTGTATTTCAGGAGTAGGGGTAATCCCTGCACAGGAACTGTGGCCTACTGGAGCAAGGGCAGTGCATAGAATCATGGAATCATTCAGGCTGGAAAAGACCCTTGGGATCAAGTCCAACCATCAAGCCTACCCTACAAAGTCACCCCTACACCATATCCCCCAATGCCACCTCTAAACTACCTTTAAATACCTCCAGAGATGGTGACTCAACCGCCTCCCTGGGCAGCCTGTTCCAAGGTCTGACTGCTCTTTCCGTGAAAACAATTTTTCTTGATGTCCAGTCTAACCCTCCCTTGCTGCAGTTTGAGGCCCTTCACTCTTGTCCTATCGCCATGACAAGAGACCATCACGCACCTCTCTGCAACATCCTTTCAGTTAGTTGTAGAGAGTGATGAGGTCTTCCCCTCAACCTTCTTTTCTTCCAGCTCAACAGCCCCAGCTCCTTCAGTCGCTCCTCATAAGATTTCTTTTCCAGGCCCTTCACCACCTTCATTGCCCTCCTCTGAACTTGCTCCAGCACCTCGATCTCTGTCATGTATTGAAGTGCCCAAAATTAGACACAGTAGTCAAGGCCTCACTAACGCCCAGTAGAGTGGGACAACCACCTCCCTACTGCTGCTGGCGACACCATTTCTAATGCAGGCCAGGATGCCATTGCTTTTATTGGCCACCTGGGCACTATGCTGGCTCATGTTCAGCTGCTTGTCGATTAGAACCCCCAGGTCCCTCCTTGCCAGAGACGTTTCCAGCCACTCTTCCCCAAGCCTGCAGGGTTATTGTGGCCTAAGGGCAGGACCTGACACTTGGCCTTGTTAAACCTCATCCTTTAACATGGGCCCATCAATGCGGTCTATCTGTGTCTCTCTGTAGAGCTTCCCTAACCTCATGCAGATCAACACTCCCACCTCGCTTGGTGTCACCTGTGAACTTACTGATGATGCACATCTAATGAAAGCAAAATTTATTCTTGAAAAGACATTGATCTAAGTGAAAGATGAGAATAACAGGTGAACAAAATAAGGAAGCAAAGGACAACAGTGAAAGCTAAGAGAAACAGCATGATAAAATTAGGTCACAGCACACCACCTGCTTGAGTACCACAAGCTTACTTACCGAGAGCCCAGCCAGGCTTTGGTTACCCACCACCAAGTTTTGCGGTATTTCTTTGGCCACTGGAGGGCTCTTGTATTTTTTCCACAAATATCTTGAGGTAAAGAATCAACACTGTAAATACTTATGTTAATAGAGAGTCCCAAGTTGCCACCGTGACCAGCATGCCTGCGCAATTTCATGCAAATCAGATTCAATTTACAGGGCTTTTATTTCATCTGCAATTAAAAGTTGGAGAAGAAAGAAATAAAAGGAAGATAAAATCCTCTCAAGTAGAGGCTATCCATTTCTTCATAAATAGGACACCTTTTCAGAGGCTCTCTTTTGTATGCAGTGGTAGGGATGAGATCTGTACAAAGCACAAAAGGAATAAAGTATGAGTGCTTGGTATTGTGAGGGCATTACCCAGATTCCCTGTCAAGTCTCAGTCGTGTATAGGCAATAATAACCATTGCTGGGCTTTCTGGTTTCCAGTCACTGCTGTGACTCTCAATACAATGAATACAACACAGAAAACATTTTAAAATTGCTGATAAAAGTCCTTTATTTTGCCACCTTTGAAGAAGTGTTGGGAGAGTTTCTGACAAAAGAAGGAACTCATTTCAACAAAAAGGATAATGGGAAGTAGATTGAATGAGAAAGACGATGGAGGGCAGGAAAACCCTGTTTAATTTAAGTTTAATTTAAGTTTAATTAAATTAAAGAACAAGTTCCAACAGTGAAGTATGTGCCGAATTCTTTTTTTTTCCCCTAAAAACCAACAGAAAAAGTTTAATGTAGGCTATTGAAGATAAAAATATAACTATTGGATATAATATATTGATCTTTGACCCAAAAGCTTATGTTCCACAGAATGCCTCCCACCCACCTTTTGCTTTTTTTCCCTAACAGTTCACTTTCTGTAACGCTGAAGAAAAGAATGTGATGTGTGATACTCAGGTACTAAAGGAGCACCCCTCAGAGATATTACCTATTCCAAGCCATGGAAGCCAATCGATGCTAAGGATAAGGAGGTGCTCTTCGACTCATGACTCAAACAGATATTTGAAATGAGAGACCCTCCTGACAACAGAAGCTACTTCAAGCCATATCCTGTGTTTACAGCTAGAAATCTTACTAAATTGATAACACTTTAGTTCATCCAGATCTAAGGGATAGTGAGGAGGAAGAATTTAAAATATCCAGCGTAAATGAAAGAAGTCAGTGGTAGTCACAGATTCTTTTCATGTTAAAAATACAAATCTATAAAAAAAAATCCAAAGTTTTTACCCTTAAAATCAAGACCTCTAACAGCATCTGCCCAAAAATGTTCCTGATGCTTCAGTAAATTTCTTTCTTAAATCTTAAGACCAACATCCGCACTGCCGTAACAGTGATACAGTGAGATTTTGTCCTTAGATTCTCTCATCATGCACTGCGTTAAAGGGAGGCTGAGACCACGGTACTCTGTGCAACCCATCAAGCTTCATACAACTTGTACCCTTTCAACTGAAGGTTGTTGCTCACATGTTGTAACAGATAAGTCCTTTAACTGCCTGTGATCTTGCAATGCCAGCATGAATTGTGTTACCTGTGGTACTATGAATACATAAACAAACTGCAAGGAGAATTGGGCTGGTAAGATACTCTCTCTACGTTCTGCAAGAAGAATTGAGCTGGTAGGATACTCTCAGTGTTGTGGATTTGCCACAAAAAAAGAAAAAAAACCAACAAAATAACCCCGTTATCAGTACTCAGAGCCCAGCCCTTCTGAGACTCCACTAAACACTGTCTAGAAGAGGAATAGATGCAATTCAGGGTTGATACCCTTGATACAAAGGGCACAGAAGTAAACAGCAGCTTCTACAGCCTTGCCTGTCTACCCTGAGGATGTGCAGTGGGACAGCTGGCAACAACATTGAGCTCAGAAACATGAGCTGCTTGACCTGCAATTTGATTTCGAAACTGAGGTCTATTTTTCCCACATATTTGAACTTTCATCATTAAATCAGCACAGATACCAAGATTATCAGCTATAAATGGCAACGGAAATCCAAACCGATTCTAAGATTTGAGTGTGGTCCTTCTTCATTTTCCTAACATTGCTCAAATTTGTATCACAGAATCACAGAATGGTTTGTGTTGGAAGGGACCTTACAGATCATCTAGTTCCAACCCACTACGGGCAGAGACAACTCTTAATAGACCAGGTTGCTCAAAGCCCCATCCAACCCAGTCTTGAACAGTTTCATCTTCATTAAGTAGCAATTGATAGTAGGGGGTTTTTTGAACCAACAACATTCTGGGGGCAGCTCTTAATGTATTGAACTGCTGGTCAAACAAACAATCTAACTTTATATTGAGTTGTTCTCACAGAGAGCACCACAGACTGTTCACAGAGCACCTGTCAGAAAATCAGCATATATCAGGACTTTGGATTAATTCACAGGCATACATGTGATTTACCATCATTGTTTCCGGTCATGCAACCAAAGCAGCACGACTGACAGGTTACCACGCCATGGTTAAAAGGGTAAAGTAGTGGTTACACGAATATTCCACACAGAATAACAATTCATTTTACACATTTAGCTGTCATTACCTTACATTAAACAACTGCTTTTGATACTTTTCTTTAGATAGAGCAGAAGCATAAAATTAACCAAACCCTACAGATTGACCCCTTTAGAAGCATACTAACTCTGCTTACAAGTAGTAGAAACATTTGGGATATTTTTCAGAGACCTTCAGGTTTGGGAAAATATTTAATATATAGACACACATACTGACCTTCCAGTCCCTGAAGGGGGCTACAAGAAGCCTGCAGTGGGTCTCTTTATGAAGGTCTGGATCTATAGAATGAGGGGCAATGTTTTCACATTGGAGAAGAGCAGTTTGAAATTGAGTGTCAGGAAGAAGTTATTTAGCAGGAGGGAGGTTGAACACTGGAACAGGTTGCCCAGAGAGGTGGCCCCATCCCTGGCGATATTCAGGGTGAGGCTGAACAAGGCTCTGGGAAACCTGATCTAGCTGAGGATGTCCCTGCTCACTGCAGGGGGGTTGGTCTGGATGGCCTTTGGAGGGCCCTTCCAACCCAGGCCATTCTATGATATCTTTCCAAGAATGTACTGGTGGACCGTTAGATATCAATGCTACATTGCACCAAACAAAACAAAACCAGTTTCTATCTTTGTCACACTATAAAGTTGCTTTATGCTAAGTATTTTTATTAAAAGGAATAATAAAAAGTGACAGAATGATAGAAGCTTAACATGTCCAAATACATAATAATTAACCAATAGCAATTCAAACACCTTCAGTACTGTAGCATCCAGCAGCTATAAACTAGTACAGGGACTACACTGTGCAAGAAGTACACAGAACACCTCAGGCACTCCTAGAGCATTTCTAGTTCCCACTGTGTTCTTTCTGCTCTGCTCTGTGATATTTATTTGTGTAAAACCTGATGTGACTTATTACCTTTCTCATTGGAAGTGTTGCTCAATGTTCCTCAGCACTAAGTCAAAAACATTCAGTTGTCACTCACAGCTTCACACCAGCTCCTTGTGATCATGGCACTAACAAAAGGTGGGCTTCATAAAAGTCTAAACACCATTTAGTGTAAGAATAGATATGTCGTCAAATTAACAGCTACTTCGTAAAGTAGCTCTTTAAAGCTCTGGCTTTACTTTCTATAGTAGGTGTGTTCTGCTGCTTCTCCTCAAGGGACAGGCAGCCAAGCATAGGCCTCCAAATGAGCTCTTTTATGATAGAGATTGGTATTTCAGCTGGGACACAGGCTCTAAGAATCTGAGATTTAAAAGCACTTTTTTTTTTTTTACTGAAATAAAAAGGAAGAACTGCATTCCCTAAGAAATTAAGGGCAAAAAGGTAATACGTTCAGGAAAATATGTGTGTCCTTCATACAGTTCAGCTAGGGCATTTCTAGTTAACAGGAGCAATGTCATCCTCAAAACAACAAAAGCAAAGGGATAGAGTGGTACTCTGCAGAGATCATAGAATGGCTCAGGTTGGAAAGGAGTTCGCCAGGGCATCTAGTCCAACCCCCCTGCAGTGAGCAGGGACATCCTCAGCTAGATCAGGTTACCTAGAGCCTTGATGCAGTCTTTGAATAAAGAAAAAGATCTCTGAAAACATATTTTTTAACAGACCTAGAAACAGTAAATTGAATGCCCTGTGTACTCATATTTTAGAAAGATATGGGTGAGCAAACAGATGCACCCAGGAATGTGTCTGAGACTGAGAAACTGGCTTATTCAATACACTTACATCATGCCAGGCAAGCTTGTGATTAAACTACAATACCTCTTCCTTGTTCCCAATGGAATTACCATGATGCACTTCTAATTAGTATTGCCAGCTCCTTAAAGTTGATGAGGTACACATAACACTGTGTGCTCTAGGAAAGCCTTCTTGACAGCTGTGCTCGGGCAGATCAGGCAGAGCGCCTTCTGACTGGCAGTAGAAACAAACATTTAAACCTCTCTGGGTCACACACCAAAAAAAACCCCTAATCTCTCTCGATACCTGTTAAGCTTGAATACAGGTTCAAGTACAACAGGTTTTTTGATTAAATAGATTGGGTATTTTAATTTGTATGAACATGCAATATTTATATTTAGCGGTCCATTGCTGTAAATTATAAATGGATCTAAACACACATCTAACAGTAAGACATTATTAACCATACCATGACTGCTTGCTCAGGCAGCAATGTGCATTTAGCAATTTCAGTCATTTTGTTATTCAGGATTCGTACTTTCCCTTTTGGGTTCTTTTACTCCCCTATTCCTCTGAGCTTAGGTTACTTTTCCAATGCAGCAAACTGTTGGTATATAATGGTTAAATAATGTGAAATTGCACCGATGCCAGTGAAAGAAAAGTGAGTTTTACAAAACCAAGTTCCTTCCCTGAACATAATAACAGTAAATTTCTAGTGTCCTGTAGTGCAATATCCATTAGATTTATTATGTCACAATTCCCAATCCCACTAGTTCTGCCTGAGGGTGAGTATATTACATTTCATCACAGTTTCATTTTCTCCTACAGATGAGAAATGGGAATGCTATTGCAGTTATGTAGCATGCATGTGTTAAATCTGATCTCTAATAAAATCAAACACATCACAACTCACAGCACTTTAGCACAGCGCCGGCAAAATGAAACACCATCTGTCATCATGTAGAGGCTGCCTTATTGTAACACAAAATCAAACAGCGCAGTGTGAACATTGTTATTTAATAAATGGGTAAATGGAAACTGATAATTATGATCTTATTTATTCTCAATGGCTGGTTAAAGCTACAAAAAAAAGCACATTATAACTTATCCATTAGATGTATGGACATTACACTAACACCGAGAGCAAACATCTATAAGCCAAGTCACAATTGTAAACGCGTTTAGTGAAAGAGTGAGATAAATAGGCGAGACATGCGCTTACAACAAAGACCTGCCAAAATGTAGGCTAAGGGTGGGAACTGCTGAAACAAAAATTCATTGCCCTTACTAATGAGACAATTGTAGTTTCTAATACAAAATCCGCTGCTATTGAAAAATAGCTACTTGCTGGAAGGTTTAAAGACAAAACGAATATCATGCTCTGGCCTGAATGGATTGCAGTGTTAAGATTAGTCGTCATTCCAGTATAAGCTGGACTTCTAGGAGCTTCTAGCTGGGCCATTTTAACTCATATCAGAGTGAAGAATGAGACAACATGTTTGCTGTTAGTATGAATTAATTGCTCTAAAAAGCCCATTTGTCAGCTAAACTGTTCCTTTCAACTTGCAACAACAGATAAAACAAGATTTCAGGTTTTTTGACAATTTAAATGCCAACCTCTACTTACATAGGCTTGGTTTGCTATTATAACAAAAACCTGAGTAATCTGTCTCCAAAAAGGGATGTTCATGGATAGAAAACTTAGCTTTCAAAGAACTATCGCTGGATCTGCAAAGCCAGTAACATGTTCTGACCAGATCTGAACATTCCCATTACCCTCCTGTCGTATTTAAAGGAACCACAAGCCTGGGCAGATGTTAGCACAGAGCCCAGTGCAGTAGCAATGACACTGTGTCTGAAGGAGCACACATAATGCCAGGACAATGTCTGCAGAAGGTGAGAATTTTCTCCATCCCCCTGCTACTGTATCGTGCCTTCAACAATTAGCAGTTCAGCAGAAAGACCCCATCCTGTGAATGCGCTAATGATTATTTTGCTGGCGTTGGACTCAGGAGTGGTTATATAAAAATTAAATATAAGACAGAATTGGTTATCTGCTCAGTTTCAGACTTTTTTTCTTCAAGGCTTTTTAGAAAAATATTTCAAAACCATGTTTGCCTTAAAAAAATGCAATAACCACAGTCCCCTGCTCTGAATATGTGATGTTAGAGCTAGTATGTAAAACAGGGGAGGGCATGCAGAGTCATTTACTGCTCTTACAATAAAATCTGGATCTATATGCAGGGTTATCTTTTCTGTTCCATCCATTAGGACTGCAGATACAAATGTTAAAAGAATTGACATGTAGATTGAATTCAATAAAAGTCTCACCATTCAAGACACTAATGATCTAGGCTTTTTTTTTTCCCCTTTGGCTTGTCTTTAGGTTCTTAGGCCTTGAAAGCCACACGTATGTCATACAGGAATACCTACCAGGCAAGACCCCAGTAAAACTTTGGTGCCAAGTGGTAAAATAAAACCAGTAAGCGTCCTTTATTCTGCAAATTCTCCAGGCACCGTGCGATACAGTCATTTACCTACCACTGAAATGCAGCCACTTGCAGGGAGCAGCACAGCAGCTGTTTAACAGCCCACATTAACACTACACAGCAGTTTAGGACAGGCGGCGAGGAATAATACCCTATTGAGATGAAAGTGGAAAGAGAAATTACAAAATCTAACTATAATTACCAGGGTTGGATTCAGTCCAGGAAACAGTCACTACAGCATCTTGAATAACCACAATAAGTCTGCAGCTTGGTTTTATAGCTCAGCCAGGAGATGGCATCTCAATCAGCACCAAGCTCTCTAGGACCATATTGGGACACTGCTCTTAGTGTGGAGCAAAAGGGAAATGACGGATGGAGTACCAGTTTTATGCATAGTTATGGTTCTTGTTGGCTAAAATTAGATCTTGAACATTAATTTAATGTAGAGTTTTTCTGTTGATTATATCAGATTAGGAAATTATACAACCATATACGAGGCTTTTGAGAATACTGAAATATTCTGCGCAAAGGGAACGCTGATATACTTTCCGTATGTGCTTCATTTATTAAAGCACTTATACAAGGGAGCCCTTAGAGAAGGAACATCTTTTCCAGGGAGACTCTGGAGGTTTGGTTGCTAGGAAGTTACATATGCTTGTGTTTTTAATGAGATTTAAAGTATCATGCATTATATATTATTTTCTGCATTTAGGATGTTCACCAGTATTTGGCTGATTTTGTGCTTCATGTGGCTTTTCTGCCATGTAATCTCTCTGCACACAAGCCTTCTTTTATGAGGAATTCCACAAGAAATTTTATACGGGTTACATTTCTCCTTTTTTTGTTCAAAAAAGGTAGCGCATACTACCTTTTTCCTGTATTGACACGCCTGCTGCAGCATCATCTGTTCTTACCTTTAAAGATTAAGAAAACGGACACCACTAAAGCCTAAAATTATTCAAACCACCTGTCATAGGACAGCAAATGACTATCTGAAAAACCATTTAAACCATCCATCTTAAGATAGCAAATCACTATGTAAATGCACAGCAGCATCAGGCCTCCTCTTAATTTACATAACAAGGGATGCTAATCAAAGGTCAGAAAACAGCAGCAAATATTTCTGTTGAAATTAGAGACTGATAAGGCAAATTATGGCATTAATTTTAGTTTAAGAAATCTTTGATCTACAAATAGTTTTCAATAGTTTTCAAAACTACATCACTCAAAGGTGGTGGGATGTGTTTGTCACCAGCTCATTGTACTAGTACTGGATTTCTGCTAGGATCTCAAGTAGACAGAAGTGCAGACATTTTCATTTTTCTGACTTCAATCACAATTGGAGAGGTATGAAAATGCCAGTTGACCAACTGTAGTACAAGCACAAATATTTGTTAAACAAGTGAAATGCATTAACACTGTTTGAAAATAAAATGCAATGTTGTATCTGAAGAAGCCACAAAGATTGAACCAGTAATAAATTCTTTGAAGACTGGAGGTTTTGTTTGGGGATTTTGTTGTTTTGAGTTGGGGTTTGTTGCTTTGTTTCACAGAAGCACACATATATTCATACTGAAATTGTTTCTTGTTTCATTCCTTCCCATAAAGTTACAGGAAAACATACAGGAATTTCTGTCACCACAGAGCAACCTGGGTGAATAACAGCCCTGAAAGCTCAGGGGATTATGTCCAGCACTTTACGTGTAGCTATCTGGTTAAGATAAAGATGAGACTCAGTAGGAAGCACAAGTCTCCTCTACAAATTTCAGGAGAAGCTGAGATATGAATCATGTAATCCAAACTTATTTCAACAGTCCTGTCCTAGTTCAAGAAAGAATCAAATTTGCACTTATTAGATATATAGTTGAAATTTCCACAAAATGTTATAAGGTGATTTTTTTATACAAATAGACAAAATAATATCCAGCAAAGTTCTGGCATAGTATTTCCCCTCAAATGGAACCAGAATTCAATCACCTTGTTTTAATCCAAATCTTGAAAGAAAGTAAACAAAAAAATCCTCTGCTATGAGGACAGGCCGAGGGAGCTGGGGTTGGTCAGCCTGGAGAGGAGAACCTGATAGAGACCTTCTAGTACCTGAAGGCAGCTAAGAGAAGGCTGCAGAGGGACTGTTTATGAAGGCCTGGAGCGATAGAAGAAGGGGCAATGGTTTCACATTAGAGAACGGCATACTGAAAACGGATGTTAGGAACAAGTTTGTCAGCAGAAGGTTGTTGAACACTGGAACAGGTTTCCTAGGGAGGTGGTTGAGGATGACCTAGTTGAGGATGTCTCTGCTCACTGCAGGGGGGTTGGACTAGATGACCTTTGGAGGTTCCTTCCAACCAGGACTATTCTATGATTCTATCATCTGGCATCTAACTAGATGTTTGACAAAACAGATCCTGATTTTAACCTGATGATATCAGATTACAAATATCTAGATCATTCTGTTTACCCTTTCTTAAAATATCGGTAAGAACACTGTCTGTCTTACACTTCACATTGAGATTTCCTCTGTGTTATAGATTTTCCTCTGAAAATCAAAATTGATGATATAGAAAACTTCCCAGCTGATTTTAAAACTGAGCTGACTTTAAGATTCCCATCTTCAGAGGCGGTTCATCAGCCTTTGCAATCCTTCCTTAAGTCAAACCCAACTGTATTTCATTATCACCTCTTTCCCAAATAGAAAAATTCTGATCAATAATAGTCCCATTCTTTTTCTCTCATAGAGACTCAATGCCTTTTGTTAGAATCTTGATTACTCCTAATTCACGCTTTCTTATGGTCTGTGACTCCACTGTCTAAGAATCATCTATCAATTTGCTTTCCTTATAGATTTGCTGTACTTATCTTCATATTTGTGATATGATTTGTTACAGTTTTATACTTGCTTTCACATCTTACAGAGAGGTTAATACTGCAGCTACTACTGCCATTTCTCTTGGATGCAGCTTTTGGATGTTCCAGAAAATGCTTTAAGGAACTCCCAGTCACAAATCCTCCTTTTATTTAAGGTACCTCATTCTCAGTAGTTTACCTGACAATTATTTCAGGAAATCAATCACTTTGAACCTCCAGACTTGTGCTACCTGCTCAAATTTATGTTGTTTAGAGTGTCTTATGACAATTTCTGCCAAGCAACTGTATATTTTTAGTTCTGCAACAAGCCAGTTTTTCACTCATTTTAATCAACACAGAGCTGAATACAGACATCTCACTTTTTCTGAATGAACGCTGAGCTGCATCAGATTTCCTATGACTTACAGGATTTCCTATAGTTCTGTACAGCACATTACTACTTTATTTAGTTGTTATTTTTATTATTCACTTTAAAGGCACACTTGTTTTCTTCACAACTTTCTAAATCTCCCCTACAACCTACACTTTCAGCATTCACAGGAACTTTGAGCAAAACATGCCACAGCTAAACTTTGTTTTTAACTCCTACTCATTGCATTTGGTACTCATCTGTTCTAGAAACAGGTAAGTGGGAATGAAGGAGATGCAGTCTTCCTATACATAGTAGCCAGATGTTTTGGGATCATCCTGCTCCCCATACATGGCACATATCTAGTAGACATCGATTGAGATTCCAACTCATGCTTTACCATGTCAAAATACACATTCACATTAAAAAATAAATCGCTTGGCTCTGAATTGGTGGTCACTTGGACAGAAAGGTAACATTGCTTTTACCAGACCATCAGACACACTAGTCCCCTTTCGGGCACTAGACCTTTCTTAATAATTTATAGCTATTGATTTGACACTCCATTCACCTGGATCTTCCCAGCTTGGTTGAGCATATGTACACACATGAACAACCATATGTCTCAAATATCATCCTGGCTCCTAGCACTGTCAGTCATATGATTTTTTTTTTCACATCTCACATTCACAAGTCTTCTCTTCCTATCCACCCCCAATAACTAGAGCTTGTATTACTTATCCTCCCTCTCCATTTGTCACTACAGACTGTTCTGTCCAACACAGCCAGGTTGGCTGCGTTGACCTAGATGACAACACTTCAGTTAGGGACATCCTTATCTTCTTGCAAAACAAAACAGTTTCTCAGTCTAAAACTCAAACACTTATGCAACTATCAGTTAGCTCCCAGGAGACTCTGCTGCCAGTCTAGCTAACCAGCTCTAGAAAGATCACTCCGCTGCACTTTTGTTTCCAGCTACTTCAGACCTCTGGAGTCACCAATTTTTCATGATACGATAAGAGAGAATGACGATACGTAGAGCCTCATATAAAAGACAGGATATATCTTATATCACTGCAAACTCTTCTCAAGCAAATTGGAGTGACTATCCTAACTCACAGATAAATATCACATCCCAGTTTTAGCTTTGCATGTTAGTGAGGATTAGAGAAGGCAAAATTTATTTGTATTCAAAATTTAATCTTTTGGGGGGACAGGGGGAAAACAATCAAAACTGGCAACTTGACATGACAAATATCCATCTGGTGTGTATATTCTACAGCACAGTCCAATATTGCTTTAGTCTTTAGATGCTAAGAGATTTACTTGAGAGAGTCCAATGGAGGGCTGTGAGGATGATGAAAGGACAAGAACACCTGCCTTATGAGGAAAGGCTGAGAGACCTGGGGATTTTTAGTCTGGAGAGGAGAAGACTGAGAGAGGATCTCATTAATGTCTATGAATCCATAAGGGCTGGTTGTCAAGAAGGCAGGGGCATCCTCTTTTCATTTATGTCCTGGGATAGGATAAGGGGCAATGGATTCCAGCTTGAGCACTGGAAGTTCGACCTCAACATGAGGAAGAACCTCTTTACTGTGAGGGTTACAGAGCGCTGGAACAGGTTGCCCAGAGAGGTTGTGGAGTCCTTCTCTGGAGACTTTCCAGCCCTGTCTGGACATATTTCCAAGTGATCTGTCCTGTTTTGGTCCTGCTCTGGCAGAGAGGTTGGACCCAATGATCTTCAGAGTGCCCTTCCAACTCCTAACATTCTGTGATTCTGTGATAGCCAAGGAATAGCCCCTCCATCCTCCTTGCTCTCTGTGGTTAACTCTGGGTTCCTATTCTGAACCAATGCTTCCTAAACCTGCTTACCTGGCCTTCCTTACTGGCTCTGCTACACTTGCCTGCTTCCACTGAAAAAGTTTAGTTTTCTAATAACAAAGCTCACTTTTACAGCCTTTTTACTTCTTTTTCTTTGGAGAATGAAAACACAGGACAAAAACTGCAGACTATTCAGTGAACTTCCTCAACATTGCTTTACTTACGATGATCACGTTAACAAAATCACATTAAGAAAAGCTTCTGTCTTCTCCATATTTTAGTGTCTGCCTCTCCTGATCCTCTATCTCAAAAACACATGCAGAACAATATGCAAATTTGAACTTTAAAGCTCAGTTTATACCTGGCCTGGAGTATATTCAAATCCTGGGTCCTAACTTTTATAGCAGGTAAGAGGTCACTGATTATAGTATCTCTGTATTACAGCCATGGTACTAAAATCTCCTGTTATAAACATCTCCTGAGCAATTTGGTATCTTAATTGCTCAGTATGTGACAGGCAGTCAGTATTTCTCCTTTTTTATCATCACAGTGAGAAGGGGAAATCTTTAAAGATTTTAAGTCAGCACTTGCTCCTGCCTCTGCTACAACACTGAGAAATACTGATATGAGTCAAAAAAACACATTAATTCACTTTTGATTATCAGGTTTCTGGTTTGTTCTGAGAAACAGAAGTTTAATAGGATTTTACGCCAAAAGCTGGCATCATTTCACTTAGTGTCAGTTATACAGTGGTACTATGCATTTACATTTGAATTTTTAAGCCCTTGATGAGAAATGTTCATGTTATTCCACCAGTGACACTGCTCCTATATCATCCTATCAAGAATTAAGATCAATCTAGTAAGCAATCCCTACAAATACCCTATTCCCAGAGTTCAACACCATTTCCTGGCAAAGCATTTCCTATGAAATTACTACAATCTTAGAGGAAAGTAGCCCCATCTCTGTTTATTGCTTCTAAAATCACAACATTACTTTTAGACGCACAGAGCACAATAAAGCATTCTACACAGTGAATTCAAAAAACACATGAGAGAAATGAATAACCCGACAAGAACTGGAGAAGTGTAAACCCCACCTTACTAATGGTGCTTAAGTGTCTTCCTTGAGGAGACCTTTCTCACTGTGGTTGTTGTTGCTGGAGTTCCTAAGTCTTAACACCCTCCAGAAACTTTGCATAATATCCTAATTTTATGACTATTACTATCTAGAAATTTTTCCTCTTCATTTCTCAAAACTCCCTCCAAATACTTAATATTGCCAGAGATAATAGAAGAGGCAGAAGGCAGTTGTGGATGAAGTTGTGCCTACCAGGGCCATGAATGCTGCTGAGAAACCAACCCTTGAGGTTTCTCCACAGTACTGGTTTCAGCTATTGGGAATTTCAGGATATTCAGGGATGAAAATGAGTCAGAGATCTGGACTGTTTCTAAGCCTGACTGAGCAGATCTGATGGTGTGGAAGACAGGAACACTAGCACAGTTGTTCTTGAATAAGACGTTTCTCAAACTAGCAGCCTTGAGGCAAAAGGGGATAATACAAAACACTGTGACCTCATTTTGTCTTTTGAAGGTAGAGTCAGAACACACAAAGCCAAACACCACCTCATAGTAGAAATACTCATCACAATGTAATGAGAATGGAAAGAAACTGAATTCTCTAGTTACTTAAACTGCGAATAATCATATCATTTATAAACAGATTCCTTCCCTATTCCTTGTAATCTCTCCACCATGTCATTTTTCTCTACATCTTCTATTTACTGACACAGTCAAAGCTTTCCCTGATGTGAACAAAATATATCAACTTACTTTTTTATTTATTACTNCTGTTGCAGGGGGATTGGACTAGATGATCTTTCGAGGTCCCTTCCAGTCCATAGTGATTCTATGATTAGCAGCATCCCCAGAGGAGTGGGTGAAGAGACATCAAGATGCAGTTTTGGATTAGCTAAGCAGGGCCGGGCCAGCTTAGTACTTGGATGGGAGACAGTCTGGGTACACCAGGTGCTATAGGCTTACTCTGCTTCAGAAGTGGGGCGTTGGACTTAGATGATCTTTCAAGGTCCCTTCCAACCTGTAATATTCTGTGATCCATTAAACTGTGGGATCAATCTGATGTCAAGAAGGTGAACTTTTCTGCAGTATGTCCCACCACTGATAAAGCTCAGCTGTGCAGCATCAGCATCCTGTCACTCGCATTGTGAACTCAGATTGCTCTTGGTAACCATTCTTGTCCACTGCCATCAACAGAGGGAAAACCAGATAAGACATTCAGAATAAGCAAAGCCTTGAGGATCATGACATCAGCTAGGTCATATTCTGGAATCAAGAAAAAGAGAGTAAGATCATTTAAAATCAGTTAACAAACTTGGCTGTGGCTGGGGAGGTTGTCAGCATTGAGTGCTGGCTCCCAATCTCAGAATTGCCTTCACTGCAGCTCTGAATACCTTCATCAGCAGAACAACCACTTCTGATAAAATAGAAAGAGTCACAAATGGCTTATGAGAAAGAAACCACACAGAGCACTCTAATTCAAGGTGAAACAAGTCTCAGTAGTAATTGTGATGAGGTCTGGTTCGTTACTGTTTTGTTTGGTTCTTTTTTCCTCAGAAACCCTAAACTTTCCTTCAAACTTGGAGGCACCAAAATGTGCTTAGGTACAGCTGTCTAAGGCATAACACCCTTCCAACAGTTAACTGAATCATGAAACATGACCTGCAAAGTGCAAACTAAAGTGGTTTTAGAAGCTTCCTTGAAAGCTGAAAGGAAATGTTGGCGCTCCCACATTCAGGTTTGACATTTTAACATGTTATTTTCTGATTGCAATACAAAAGAGAAGTAAAATTTATTTATGGCTAGAATTTGTCAGAGGTAGAAAGAGACAATTCAAGTTCTACAAGCATTTACGGCAACATCAAACAACCCCTACAGGATATATACAAATTATGCTCTCCTTTGTGCATTCTACTTCCTTTTAAATTTCAAATTCATTGTTAAAATGAAACAAATGAATAAAATAACTAATAAAACCAAACAAAACAACAATAGCCACTGCTGTCACTGCTTCTTACCCTATTAATCCATCCAAAGCTTGCTCTCAGTAACTTGGGTATTTTTCCCCTGGCACTTATTTCTCCTATAACATTGACAAATATGAACTCCACAGTCCTGACACCCTCTAACATATGGAAATATTATCTAAATTTTAAAACCAAGAAACTGAAGCCAAAAGATCTTTCACTAAAACTCACAAGAAAATGATCGACATTAGCATCAGAAATTAAACCAACTGCTCAGAAAATACAGCCTACGGATATCAGAGCACTGATGAAGAAGAAGATAATACCATAACACAATCACAGCCCAGCTGCAGGTGGAATATTTACTGTTTGACCTGCAGCTCACACACTCCACTGTCATACATAAATCAGGGGGTTTGCAACACTGGAAGATTTCACTTGCAATTGCAGAAAACCTCATTAAAATGAACTGGCAGACACAGAATATTTCTACCGTACAGAAAATTGGTGAAAAGCCAATAAAAGATTCCTTGCCTACACTTTATTCTCAGAAATGTTCAGCCACTCTAGCTGTAATATTCATGCTGTACATGTAGAAAGATGGATACATTTAAGCTGTAGAACACAAAGTCAATATCCTTTCCACACACAACAAAATAAGCCATGTCTTCAGATGCCTGCCTGCACTTTTGTACACTGATTTACAGTTAAACTGCCACCACAGAAAACTGAAATAATAACTCCTGAAGCACAGCTTACATTTTTCCAACCAGTTTCTTGAAAGGTGGATATTAATTCCCTTCAGAATACATTTGATAGAAAGCAAACTGGCTATTTTTATCAGCTGGTAAACTCATGATGAAGTGTTTCCTCTCAGTTACCAGTAACATGTGCTGCACAGTTAATTTGGCTCTTTGCTTGACGCTGAGTGAAAAGGGGGCAAACGCAACTACCTTCTCACAGAGGTTTGTTACTCAGCAAAACTATACATTTTCCTCTGGTCCCATAATCCCAGCAGCTTTCATGAGCACCAAGTCAGTTTTAATAAAAACAAACAAAGCTGATTATTCCAGCAAGGAATCTTCCTCTTTAGTTAAAGCGTTCAGCTTCTGTCTGTCCCTGGAAAACAGGACCCTTCTGGAGAAAGAACTGTGCTTTCTTCTCATAAGAAAACCTCTTTGGGGGATGAAATTGCAAATTTCAAACGACTGAGAAGCTGACATTGCTACTATGTTCTCAGTATGCCTGCAAGCACGGTACTGCTTGGGGACTACAAATGCAGAAAGGAAATGGTGACAGCAGGATGTTGTGAGAAGACACTATCAATCTGTGGGAATCTCTTCTGTGAAGCACAAACTGCTTTGCCTCTCTGAATGTTCCCATTTGGAGAAGATCAACATCTACACTATCAGACTGCACACTTACAGTCTTTAAATATGTCTTAAAATAGACTCCCAGTACCTCTTAGTAGTTTGCTGTCGGAACAGCCTTCTCAGCCTGCAGTTGAGGGCTCTCAGACATGGATTTTACCACCATGTCAATCCATGTGATTTGTGACAGGATTAAACACTTTATCCTTGGCCAACAGGTGACCCTTTAGAGCATCTCATCAAAAGTAAGGTTTGTGACTACACTGATATAAGTTAGTCCATATTGCTAATTGTTGACCAATAATCTGGATGGTCATTTCATAAACCCAAAGATCTGAACTGTATTGGAGCTTTTTCAAGAAAGAAAGCAGTTTGAGGCTCTAATCGGTATTTAGCCAGTAAGAGAACTCTACAACAGTTATAGTGCTGCTCAGTGAAGAAGAAAAGAGCATGAATATTTTATGTCCTTATAAGTAATCGAGTTAAGGGACGTGATGCATAGGGTACATGCGGAGTGGATCTTCTGAAGGTCCTTTTTAACATCCAACCACCTCCTAAGAGCAGCCAGCATCAGGCCTAGCACACTGAGCCAAAACCAGTAAGCTGCAAGCAAGCTTTCCCCAGGGGAGGGACTTTTGGTTGTGCCCATTGTGTAAAAGCTCCAGAGGAGCCTCATTTTGCTGGCACCTGTCCTAAACAATTCAAGAAAAGTGCACTTGCCCTGAAGTTAGGATAGGCAACAGCAACGCTCTGGGCATGCGGGCAAGAGCAGACATGTTTCAGCTGGTACCAGTTATCTCCCAAGTGAACAGAAAGGGAAGGCTGATGTGCTTCAGTCCATGCTGAGGACTGAAACTGTAGCGTACCTCTCGCACAACTACGTGTTCAAAACCACCTATATATAAATATATATATATATATTGCAAGACCCTTTTCTTATGAATTGGCTCATTGGTTGGTTGAGTTTTTCTTAAGGAACCCTTTAAAATGCCCCTAATAAAACCACTACAATTTCCAAACCATCATTCTAGTAGACTTGATGGGATTACAACATGAGTGACCACTTTAAATCTGCACACTTCAAGATCATTGTAGGCCAATAAGTGTATTGAACACCCATCACATTTACAATAAAACACGAATAGGGCTACAAAACCATGAGCAGCTATAATTTTATTGTCATCTCTGTGACAAAAGGAATGATTGATTGTACAGAGGTTCAGAGTTTGAAGACTGACACCAAAAGAACTAAAAACTTGCCCATAGGTGATGAAACGAGCATTCCAAAAGAAAAGGTGGAACTTTGTGATCAGTTATCCTGGTTAAAAACAAAATCAACCTTCATCCAGCTACAGAGGAGACTTCTAATTCCAGATGAATGTTGTGTTTCATTTAATACTGTTAGAAACAACAGAGGAAAAGCAGACAACTAAAGACATTTATCTGAGGCCCAGACACAGGTGCTTTACTGTTGGGGCAGCATCGAGGGGAGGAAAGGAGGAGAGAATTAGTTTAGTAGGTTCAGGTCAACGCTGGACTCCATGATCTTGAAGGTCTTTTCCAACCTGAGCAATTCTGTGAATTAGAAAATTTTAGCATAGGGACAGAAAAAACCAAAATATACTGACAAGGAAAGAAGCTTTTCCTCTCCTCTAGCGTTAAACTCCACTACACGACCCAGGAAAAGGATGGGCTTTTCTTTCAAAAAGAATTTTACGTTCCTGCTGACACCACTATTCACCTTTATGCAATTTGACAGTGGTTTCTAAGGGAACAGATTATTCAATGTTCCATTTTGAGACTGCTAATATTTTCTTAAATTCTCAAAGTGCAGGATGACAGATGAACCATCGGTAGGAGTAAAAAGAGAAGGGGATTTCTTCCTTCTACATATTGAGGACTATTCAAACTATCTTCCTAATTTTTGTCCAATTAAAACAAGTTAGAATGTTTTATTGAGATAGGCAAAAATGAGTATCTCTACAAAAAATACTGTCCCTATAACTTACATGAGATAGGTTATAAAGTCATAAAAAGAAAGGAGGAACTTATTTCAGTATTTTCCTCTCCTCATTCATTCCAAATGTCCAATCACTCTAAACTTCCTCAGGAGCAATCAGTAGCATAAAATGTGATGAGGATGGTGTCACCAATACTCCCAGCAAATCATAGACACAGCCCGTTCTAAAACCAGTAAACAGGCTAAATTAAAAGTTCATGTTTTCCTTCCTGGGAGACCAGATCCAAATTATTTTGGGTTCTTTTGTGCTGTGTGTGCAGGGAGGAAATGCATATAGCAAGGACCTAAGCAGTATGCATTGAACCATGCTTAAGTGAGATAAACATGAGATCTAGTGAAGAAAATTTCAGGAGAACAAAGGCTGAAAGAGGGCAAATAGGGCTGGGTAAATTGTAATCACAATCTAGTATTCAAAGCGGAAATATACAGAAAAGAGTTCTCCAACACACACTTTCTAGGAACAGATGTGCTAGAAATTATAATACCTAGAGAGTAAACACTAAAACAAATAATAAAAGGAAAGGACATGGTTTTTGAAAGATAAAACCAGCACAAATCTTTAAAAAGGGAAAGTACAAAGAATAGGTGGCAGGATTATAACTATATATAAAGAAAATATATAATGAAAAATTTAATAGCATAAATAGATAAAACTAACAGAATACCATCCTGTAATTGCACATGAAAATCAAAAGATCCATGTGGAACTCAGAGGAAAGGAAAATAATAATTACATATTAAAACCCTCAAAAAAAACCTCCCTGACCATTACATAGCTCCACAAAGAAATACAAATGACCTCCAGACAATGAGAAGGTAGCCTAGAGGTCTTGAAACAACCAGAAATAAAGTAGGTCAACTTTTACAACAGAAAAGTCACCTAAAACATACACAATGTATTAACATAGGGTAGAAAGAACTTTTATAACTATTTGGTATAAGAATTTACATAAGATAAGATAAAGAGTAACCAAAAAGCTATTAAAATAATACATCTAAAAAAATTATTAAATTGCAATCTTTACCCAGCAAGCTGACAGTTTACCTACAAGAGCAAAATCAGGAGTTGGAGAACCACCTCAAAACACTACATTTTAATTGAGGAGACACACCAGAAAGAATTGAAGTTGCATGGATTTTAGAAAGGTCACTAAGTCTCCGCTTCCTACTCCATTCCCTTTCTACCCTTTTTTCAATCTTTTATTTCCCTCTGCTCCTCACAACTGAAAAGCCCATTTGGTCCAAAGTCATTAAGTACAGCATTGGGGTGAGCCCCAGACGTGGATAGGGAGCTGGTTAAATGTCACGGGCAGAAACTGTTTGTAAGACAGAGCAGTTTAAGAGAGAGGGATTAGTGGAGGACCGCAAGAAGCAGGATTAGGACTATTTTTGTTCATTTTATATAACACTGACCTAGGACATGAAATATGCATGAAGGTGAAGAAATTTGCTGATGAAACAAAACCAGAGAATAGAGCTTGGAGAGACAAAAGGAGAATGGCAATAAAATTCTGAATGACAAATAGACCAGGATCACGGGCTGATACTGTTAGTAGTTCCACTGGCATCTGCAATTCATTGTAAAGAAAGATAAAGGTATGAGATGACCAAAAAAAACCTAATCAAAGGTAGTGCACTCTCAAGGGCCATATGCCACAAAAAAATTAACAGGAGCTGAATATGGTCCTGGCACTCAAAAGCACTTTAAAGCCATCTGCACAAGGATTAACATTATTTAAATAAATAAGGCAAGAGAGATTCTAGGGTAGATACAGTAAACAAAAGTAAGAGTTGGAATAAATCATTCTAATACTCCACAGGGGACTTGAAGCCATGTTTGGAATGCAGCCATACTCTTTCAGTGTAAGAAGGACTTCAGTCCCTTTGGTATAAGAATAATATTATAAGAATCAAGCTATTAAAAGAGGAGTCAGAATGTTACAGAAACTCTAAAACTTTAGCTCACAAAGGCGTGAACATCTAGTATTCTTCAGGAAAAGATCCTAAGAGGTCTTTTTGGAATACACGGAATATTGAAGAGATTATTCAGGAAAGAACAGACCTGCCTACAGTACATTGAAGAGAATTTAAGAAGGCTATTTTCCTCAACAAATTTATTTACTGATTACATAAAGTTGAAAGTGAAAATGGGTCTCATGATGACCACCAGCATTATCAGAACGGCTGATGTGCAGAAGTGCTGGATGCCATGAAGCAGTCTTGCTGTATTCAAAAGGAATGCCACACTGTGCTGTACCAGTGACTTACAGGTGACAGCACTACAGCAGAAACGGAGATACTATAATGAATAACTCATCTACTCCTACATCCTTTGAAAACGGGTATTACTCCACAGGGCCTACACAATATGTCAGGCCACCACTCATTCCCTCAGCCTGCTGGTTTTCTTTCCAAAACCACCTTCCCTTTTTTAACTAGGTTTAATCAAACTCTTAGAATTGTAGAATGCATTGAGATGGAAGGGACATTTAAAGGTCATCTATTCCAATCTCCTGCAGTGAGCAGGGACATCTTTAACTAGATCAGGTTGCTCAGAGATTCATCCAACCTGACCTTGAATGTCTCAAGGTACGGGGCCTCCACCACCTCTCTGGACAATGTGTTCCAGTGTTTTATTACCCTCACCATAAGAAACTTCTTTACATCTATTCTAAATCTCCCCTCTTTTAGTTTAAAACCGTTACCCTTTGTCCTGTCACAACAGACCTTGCTAAAAAGCCCCTCCCCTTCTTTCTTGGACATGCCCTTTAAGTACTAAAAGGCTGCTATAAGGTGACCTCAGAGCCATCTTTTCCCTAGGCTGAACCACAACTCTTGCAGCCTGTCCTCACAGGGAGTGCTCTAGCTCTTTGATCACCCTTGTGGCCCTCCTCTGGACCCAACTCAAAAGGTTCACAGCTGTCTTGTTTTGAGGACCCCAGAATTAAATGCAGGATTCCAAGTAGGGTCTCACAAGAGCAGAGTAGATGGGAAAAAACACCTCCCTTGACCTGCTGGCCACACTTCTTTTGGTGTAGCCCAGGATGTGATTTGCCTTCTGAGCTGTGAGGGCACATTGTTGTCTCATGTCCAGCCTTTTGTCAACCAATCTTTCTCTGCGGGGCTGCTCTTAATATCATCTTAATATAATCTCCTAGCCTATATGGATACCAAGGTTTGCCCTGACACAGCTGTAGGACTTCATACTTGGCCTTGTCAAACCTCATGGTGTTCATACTAGCCTACTTCTCCAACCTGCCCAGGTCCCTCTGGCTTGTCCACCACAGCACTCAGCCTGGTGTCATCTGCACACATACTGAGGGAGTACTCTATCCCATCGTCTATATCACTGATGAAAATATTAAACAGCACCATATTAGGGGAGTCTCTAGGGTTCTCATGAGGGTCCAGGGCACTAAGTGTGCCCCTTCCCGAGACTCTATTTCAGCTCCACCCTGTGGATTTGGGGGCACTGGAATGTCTGGATGGGGGGTAACAGGACATGGGGTGGATCCTACCCTGACACTGCTCCCTGCTCACTTATGTCTCTCCCAGCAGGTGAGGCAGAATGAAGGGATTGTCACAGTCAAAGGGAACAATATCATCTGCCTCACTGAAATCCTTCAAAACCCCTCCAGAAATGGAACCATGTGATAGTCCCCTGCCCTGGCTCACAGTGGAGTGACTCTGGTGGATTCCTCCTATTGTGGGGCTTGACCTATGTTTCCCTCTATATGATCCTCATTGTGACCACTCTACATCCCCTGGGCCAAATATAACTCTGTGCACTTTATGTTGGCTTTTTTAGGTTGTTTCATTAAATCCATTTTCAGTCCAACCTGTAGATCTTCTTTTCCCATCTCCCTTGTGTGCTGGTGAAGGGTCCCAGAGGGATAGACCATCCATCTGCAGTAGTTTAGCACTGGACACAGGCTAAATGTAGACATTTATATTTCTATCAATATCTGTGTGTCTGTATTTATATTTATATCCCTGTGTCTGTAATAGAGGTTCATCAAGAGCGTTTATCACTCCTCCAGTGCCCTGCCAAATCCTAACTTTGACAGGGACAACCAACAGGACAGATGGATACAGAAAACAGGTGAGGGACCAGGAGACAGTGGGATTCTGCAAAAGAGCAGGGCAAGGAGTAGGATGCCAAGATAGAGAGCAAATGGGATGACAGAGAGAGAGGAGCACAGCCAGAAAACCCAGGGGCTGAAAAGTGAAACAATAGACAGGGGCAGGCAGCAAGAGAGAAGAAGATGAACAGAGATGAGGGCAGAGACAGAACAGTATCCTACCAAAGGACTTCTTTTATGGGAAGGTGCATTTACCTGCCTCAGGGAAACCAAGGAAATTCTCTGACTGCTGAGATCTGCTGGCTGGCCTCAGAGCAGTCTACCTCAACAACTTTTCTTGGAAATGAAAGGGTCTTACGAGCTTCACAGGATAACTGACTATGCATACTCTCAATATCTGCAGTATCTCAGTTGTTTATGCATACTCTCAATATCTGCAGTATCTTCAGAGGAACCACATGGCTGGACTGCATTGTGATCACATTTATACAATTTATTTTGTTGCGGTGCTACTAAACATTTTTAAAACCTAGTCTTCTCATACCAGTCTCAGTAACTACCAAAACTAGCTTCATATTATGAGAATATTATCAGCATTTATTATGTTTAATTTGAAAAATCTGACAAGAGATAATTTTAAATACTTTCTCACCAAAATTAAAATCACAAGTTGTAAAAGTAATCCTAGAAGTGTCAGCTGTAATGTCATTTCAGTCTCCTTAAAGTGATTAGTTGTAATGTCACTTCAGTCTGCTTAAAGTGCCTCTCTAATTACTACGGATCGGAATCCCAACAAAATAGTGTGGTGGGAGAGTTTAAGGACCACACTAGCTACTAACCAGGCAGGTAAAGTGAACTGAGAGAGATAGGTTCCCTTGATTTGAAAACCACCTGCAAATATACAGGTTGTGTAATGTCAGTGGCATTAATTATCCCAACATGACGGGCTCCCAATCAAGTCTAGTGTGGTCCCAAAGGAATTCAGCAGCAACAACTTTGATTGAAGAGAGGGAGAAAGAAGAAAGAAGTAGAAGGGTTACTATTTAGATGTATTGTCAAAATTAATCTTTTTAACTCTTTACTGGGAAAGCATTAAGGGATAAGTTAACAACTAGTTAACTTAGTTGTTCTGTGAGTTGATCTAGGTCCTCCTGCTCTGGCAAGGGGATTGGACTAGCAGATCTTTCAAGGTCCCTTCCAATTCCTAATGTTTTGTGATTCTGTGAGTCAGAGGATGCCACTCTTCCCTTAAAGGCTTTCTTGATCTTATTGGCCAGGCAGAGCAAGTGTAGAACAGGCATTTCTGGATGAAGTTCTTGCTATGAAGAGTCTCCTGCATTTGATCTATCTTTGGCAGACACAGATCCCTGAGAGTTGCTCAAAAACAGGAGAGAAGCCAGCAAATTTAGTCAGAGCTGGCAGTACTCTCTATTTTTATCACCTGGCAAGTAAGGAAATTATTTGGACCATGTATTTTTGTTCACTTTTATCACTCATTCTATTTCCCAATCATATCATGACATGTTTAGGATATAAAACTATATTTGACGTCCTTTTAAAAGAAGGTTCTAAATGAGGGAAGAGCAATATGCATCTGGATCAGTTAATCATTCAGTTACTGTGTATGCAATCTGCTTGGAAATGGAACAATTCTGACTGGAACAGTATAATAGTGGCTTTAATAATCTGCAAAGCCAAATAAAATAGAAAAAAACTCAAGGTAATGGCCTTAAATAAGTCCTAGAAACACTTACTATGTGAAAATTGCACAGCAGTGGTAAGCTGAACTTATTAATTGGCACTGCCTACTTTAGAGGATCATTTTATTCCCATGAATAAGCTACTTAGTTCCTCTCAGAAGTAACAAGAAATATTCTTCTACCATTGATTCCCATTTATATTACAGGTCTGTTCTGGAACTTGCACAATCACAGGTTATTTAACAAGGTACTTAGTGCAATGCTTTCTTTCCTACATCGAATCTGGATTTCCGTCCAAGTGAGAGTCATAAATAAGATGTATCTGATAAACAGCATCAGGTGATAACACCTTATGTCACTAGCACTGGCTTTATGAGAAAGGAATTTAAATCAGCAGAGGATAGCATCAGGGCTTTAGGTAGGATGAGGTCCTCCTAAAGAACACGAACATGCTCTTTAGGATGACTGTTGCTATATTGCCCATCCAAACAGGCAAGAAGAAAGAAGGCTTACTTATAGTGTGGAATTATTTCTACTCACTTGGCATTGACAGATATTACCTCCTTTTTGTGAGCAAAGATCTGGCTCTGCAGCCCTCAGTACAGGAAGGACATGGACCTGGTGAAGGGGTTCCAGAAGAGGCCACAAAAATTATCAGGGGGCTGGAGCACCTCTGCTTTGAGGACAGAGTGAAGAACTGGAGAAAAGAAGGCTCTTGAGAGACCTGATAGCCATCTTCCTGAAGTGGGCCACAAGAAGGCTGCAGAGGGGCTCTTTACAAAGGCCTAGAGCGATAGGATGAGGGGCAATGGTTTCACATTAGAGAAGGGTAGATTGAAATGGGATGTTAGGAAGACGTTCTTGAGCAGGACTGGGGGTTGAACACTGGAACAGGTTGCCCAAGGAGGTGGTTGAGTCTCCATCCCTGGAGATCTTCAAGGAGAGGCTGGAGAGGCCTCTGGGCAACCTGATCTAGTTGAAGATGTCCCTGCTCACTGCAGGGTACTTGGACAAGCTGCCCTTTGGAGGTCTCTTCCAACAGGGGCCATTCTATGACTCTGTGATACTCAGAATTTAAGTGAACTGGGATTTGACCACGTATAAAATTACAATAACACTGCTTACCCTGTCTGTAGGGACAAACCATCACTACTGATTGCCAATATTGTTATATGGAGGTTTGCTTACAGGCCAGCAAGACTAGAGCGGAGGGCAGCAGTATAGACCAGGCTTGCCAAAAACCAGTTCACCAGGTCTTGATCAGCAAGTATATGAACACTGGTTGACTATGCAAGCTGCTCTAAATACATATCGAGATGCCAAATAAAGTACAAAAGGGGTGATTCCAAAAAAATACTGTGCATGCCCTGAAAACATTTTGCAGATTTAGCATGAATATTTTTCCAATGTTTTCAGTCTTCTGTACAGTTCCTGAGAGACAGAAAAAAACTTCTCATTCTATTGCTAAAGATGTGTAAGTGAAGAAGCCATTTCCCTGGCTCTCTGTCTGTGTATCACTACATATTTTAAATGCCTGTCACTGATATCAAATTACAATACACATGATATGAACAATTTCTAAATGAATGAAGTTACCATCAAAAAACCCATCTTATTACGTGCCTTTAAGTTCCTTCCTCTGCTCTCATTTTCCCTCTCTCTGTAACCAGTAACAGCCTATCAGCAACTCAACTTTCCTTGTACCAAGCCATGATGCCACATAGAATCATTATGGCTGGAAAGGACCTCCAGAATGATGAAATCCAACCTTCATCCCAACATCTCTTTAACTTCAAGTGCTCTAGCTACTTGTTTTTTAAACCCCTCCAGGGATAGTGACTCCACCACCTCCCTGGGCAGCCTGATTCAGCACCCAACCACTCTTGCATAAAAGAACTTCTTCCTAAGATCCAATCTAAACCTCCCCTGACACGACTTGAGGCCATTTCCCCTTGTCCTATCATTACTAATTTGGGAGAAGAGACCAGCACCAGCCTCACTATATCCTTGTTTTAGGTAGCTGTAAAGAGCAACAAGGTCTCCTCTCAGTCGTCCTGTTCTCCAGGCTAAATAACCCCAGCTCCCTTAGCTGTTCTTCACAGGGCCTGTTTTCCAGCCATCTCCCCAGCATCATTGCCCTTCTCTGGCCCTGCTCCAGCACCTCAATGTCCTTCTTATACAGTGGGGCCCAAAACTGGAGCCGGTACTCAAGGTGCGGTCTCACAAATGCAGAGTACAGGAGCAACCTGCTGGCTCCTGCTCAGCCAGCTGAACACGTGGCAAAAAGACCTGCCCTCTCTAGGTTCCGCAGACAGAGATACATTTTTATTTATCCCACTTCACCAGGTTTGGACCACGAGACTGGGTCTGGACTGAAGGACAGAAAAGTTCATTGCTCCACTGCCTCATTGCTTTCTACTGGAGACACAGAAATCTCCTATTCACCTGCCTTCAGATTGATACTGACTGATCCCATACCTTGTTTTTCCTCTCATTTCTTTAGGATACTTATCTCTGAATTCCAAACCAGCAAACCTTTCCTTCCTTAAATCAAGTTCTTCTACAGACAACTTTTATATCACATGCCCTTGCAAGAAAAACTGCTCGCAACCAGGAGAAGTTTCATCACTTCACATATGAAAAGCCTCAGCTAAAGCAAGTGCTATTTTTTTCTTTTCAGGGCACAAAGATATATTTTGTCAGCTTAAGGATGACTTTAAAAGATATCATGTAATCCTCTGAAGCAGAGAGAAGTAGCAAAAATCTGTTCCATATTACAGTTGCAAGACTTGTCATCTCTTAACAGAAATTCAAGTTTTACCTGGAATACACTGAGAATTAAAAGAACAATCTGCCAGCTGCAAAGTGATTTGCCTTACAGTGCTACAAAACTAATAACCCAATTTCCTTCCACTCCTTAAAAAAAATATTGACCCTCAACATTAAAGGTGACACCACAGAAAAGCAAGCAGCATCTGGGAGATGAAAAAGAGAAAGCAAAAAGCCCCGCTGAAACCTGTTCATTCACTGGCAGTGTTGCAGAGTTTCCAGAGAGAGCCCTGATGTCAGAGTTAGCTAGTCAAATACTAGTTGAAGGGGGTTGGCAGGAAAGCTGGGGAGGGACTATTTACAAGGGCAGTGGGTGAGAGGACAAGGGTTTTAAACTGAACGAGGAGAGATTTAGGTTGAAGATTAGGATTAAGTTCTTCAGCATGAGGGTAGCCAGACTCTGGAACAGGTTGCCCAGAGAAGTTTTGGAAGCTCCATCTCTGGAAGTGCTCAAGGCCAGGTTGGAAGTGGCTCTGAGCAATCTGATGTAGAGGGGAGGTGTCCCTGCCCGTGCAGGGGGGTTGGATCTTGATGATCTTTAAGGTGTCTTCCAACTTGAACCTTCCTATGATTCTGTGATTCTACCTATTAGTAAGCTGGAAACAATTTTACCTACTTTGAGTCTCCTTGGTAAAGTAGAGATTCGATATGCCAGCATGTGAGTGATGAATTTCAGTGGTTTCAGAATGAATCCTACAGTATATTATAGATGTCATAACAATCCCACACTCTCCAGAAGTTAGTAGTCATGGAATATATCACACAGTTTGACAAGCAAATCTCTCAACAAGATCTACACTTATCTCCTATGACCTACAAAGCAACTCTTATCACAACAAATGGAACAAGCCCAGCACAGCTCAACGTAAAGACAGATTGAGACAAATCTATCTGCTTTAAGGAACAGCCTCAGAGGACTATCAAAGTAAGCTAAAGATATATGCTCTCCCACAGCAAGATTTTTAAATCTACCGTAACTCAAACTAGTATGTTCACAGCTAGGGGAAAAAAATACAAGAGAAAAAAAAGAAAAAGCCTGAGAAGTGCTAGGAACTAATTAGGAAACAGATCTTATCTAAGATATGAGGTCTTCAATGACTCCTACTAAATGGCATCCTAATAGAGGGTTTTGGTCAACTGTAATTTCTGCCAGAAATAACCAAGGAAACCACTTACCTAAGATCATACATGGGAGGAGGAAGCAAAGGAAATGGGCTCAGGTACTCCAAGAGGTTAGAGATCAGTTGAGCAAACCGGGTGTATATAAGTCCATGGGCCTTGTCAGAATGCATCTGCTAGCGATAAGGAAAGGCTGAGGGAGCTGGGTCTCTTTAACGTGGAGAAAAGGAGACTGAGGGGTGACCTCATTAATGTTTATAAATATGTAAAAAGTGGGTGTCAGGAGGATGGAGCCAGGCTCTGCTCAGTGTCATCTAATGATAGGACAAGGGGCAATGGCTGTGATCTGTAACACAGGAGGTTCCACATCAATATGAGAAGGAACTTCTTCATGGTGAGCATGGTGGAGCACTGGAATGGGCTGTCCAGGGAGGTTGTGGAGTCTCCTTCTCCAGAGACATTTAAAACCTGTGTAGACATGTTCCTGTGTGACTTGATCTAGGTGATTCTGCTGTGGCAGGGGGATGGGACTAGATCATCTTTTGAGGTGCCTTCCAATCCTTAACATTCTGTGATTCTGTGAATCCAGTCTCAGAAAACTTGGAGAGCTAGATGCAACAAGCCTCCAAAAGATGCAGCTGTTTGGAGAAGCAGCTTATACAGGGTTTTTTGTCTAAAAGCCAGTGAAGTTGGATCAGCTTCTCATGCAGTGCTAGCAGCAGGATAGCAGCCAACAGGAATGATGAGGCAGTGGTGCTGTGGTAACTTATGGATCTTTGGTGAGTCTTGTTTATCCGGTCTGAAAGACTTAGCAATGCTTAGGCAAACGGTGTCAAATAGTCAGCACCACCCTGAAAGATCAGCTTTTTGAGAGACTGTAAATAAGCAAACGTTCTTCTGTATGCATTTAGATCTGCCTGAGAGATGTTTTAAATTATGGGGCTGCGAGCAGTCAGAAACCTTTAAGAAGCACTAATTGCAGGATGACTATTTGCTTATCTGCAGCACTGCATTGCAAGGATTCTTTACAGATCTCTGAATGTTTAAAAACCACAGAACATATTTTATAACCTCAAAAAACAATCCTGCAGAGGCTAACCATTAAAGCTAAGCTTGAAATCTTCTCAGAAACTTTGTTGCATGTTGTATGTCAACATACATCACTAAAGTATCACCCAGATTATTTGAAGTCAAAACGTGCATAACTCCCTATGTATTCTGTCCTCGTTTTACAGAGCATTGACTGCTACCAGCTGATTTGCAAGACAGAAACTGCTAGTTTTAATCTAGAGTTGCATGCAGTACCTGTCTCCTTCCACATTCCAACACCTCGACTCGCAACTGAACATTATTTTTTTTCCACAGGAACCTGAATGTGTCCAGATTTAAAGGATCACACATCCCCTTCTTGTTATGAAAAACAAAATGTAGCATCTACCTGACTTTTGAAAAGGCCAGAATTGATTTGACTATCAGGAACTTCTCATTACTCAAACAAGAAGCCTCTTAACAAGTGGCTCAGGACAGAACTGGCAGAAAGCGTTGGGAGAAGTTGTTTTAATTGGTGTTACCTACAGTACTACAGTACTGTTTTGGTTAGTTCCTCCTCAGATTAGCATCATCACTTTCTTTATCTAAAACAATGACTTAAAACTTCTTGGGTAGTCTGAATTAATTAGCTTGTATGTGTGTAAATAACCGATAACCCAGTGGCAGAACATAGACCACAGCACCCATTCAATTATCTGATGTCTGTGTAACAATGAGCAGTAAAAATTTAGCCACTGTGTAATTGGCTGCACTGTAATTAGGTTTTGGTTGGAGTTTCTTTTTTTCCTAGACCTAAGATTTTGTTTTGTTTTATTTAACTTTTTAAAAAAGTAGAAACAGATTATAGCACTGCAGCTGTATTGAAATAAAGAGGGAAAAGAGGGATGTCTCTATGCAAAATAACAAGCAGAGGGAATACTTTTCGGCAACTTCAAATCCAGCTGCACGGCTAGTTTGCCAAAATATTGGGGTTTTTTTCTCTTTTTGAAATAA
Source organism: Rhinopomastus cyanomelas (assembly GCA_013400115.1). Lineage (NCBI taxonomy): Eukaryota > Metazoa > Chordata > Aves > Bucerotiformes > Rhinopomastidae > Rhinopomastus > Rhinopomastus cyanomelas. The sequence goes on along the minus strand of VXBP01003494.1, from coordinate 401,052 downwards.
TAATAATAAATAATAAATACTCCATTTAACAGCCATATGTGATCATCTCCCAACTTCTAACTGCCTGATAGTTTGGAGTCGGATGCTACTGTCTCTGCGCATTTATCTATTTAGATGAGGTGGAAAAAAGTCAAATCACAACAAAGATGGAGTGGAAATCTGTGTGGGTCTATGTGTAATTCAAGAGGCAGTGCCACAGACGGGAAGAGAAAAAAAAGATATTGATGTAGCAGAAGAAAAATTAAGGAAGAAGGTTGCAAATATATTTCTGGAGGGTAGGGGGAAAGACACAGAGATTGCTCATTTTTGGGTCTAATGAATAAATCATTTTAGTTTCCTCCCCCCTTATGCACCTGCTGCTTTGAAAAGCCCCTTCCGCAACCAACAACTGAACAGCAAATGCTGCACAATGACTCACATGTTGCTGGAGCTGTGCCAGAAAAAATTACCACTCTTCAACCAAGATAAACATCATATTACTTCATTACCCTTTTAAAACATATGCAAATTAAATCCATTATTCTTTTTTCTTACAGAAATGAAGTTCCTTTGGCTGGAATTCAACAGCTCCCTTTGTCATCGTTGACCATGAATGGATGAACTTCATGTAGATGATGCCCATTTCCCATCTTTGAATCAAACATTAATACCATTTGACAGTAATAAATAACATTTATCACAATAGGGATCTACTAATGATTTTCCCACTAAGCTGGCTCATCAGAACCTATCAGCTGACAACTGCATAAATGAGATTAGCATAGCAGCTGCCTATGACAAATGTATCTAAATCATTTTAATGCCAGCTAGCTCTTTGATCTCCCTATCACGTCGTTGCCAAAGTTAAATCCATTTCTTCAAGATACATGTTGTTTATTACTGATACATGTGTATATTCCACACCATTATGTGCTCTAGAGATTTTGGTTATTAAAAGAATTAAAAGTACTAATTGGATACTGCCACTGCAATGTAAACTTGCAAAGCTGCGTTGCAGAGGAGCATTCCACAGCCTACTTCAGTCCCACCCCCCAGACTGCAGGGCTCCGTGTGGAATAACTGCGTGTGTCCCTGGCACAGAATACAGGGTTTAATGTAAATATGTGTATTAGCTTCTCTTTGTTAGTGTTGCTTACAGAAACGGCATTTTCATACCATTTAAACTAATTCCCAGTAATATGGTTCCACACACACATCAAAGCAACAAATCATTGTTTGTGTAAATGCAGAAGTGACAGGGAAAGAAAACCCTGCTGATAGAGCAACACGTTTGTTTATTGTGATTTCAAGCAAGTCTTATGAGATTGTCATACACACTCCAGACTCCACATACAAATTCCAGACTAAACCCAGAGCCAGCAGATCCTGTCTATAAGAACTTTTTTACAAGCTCTCTGACTACCAACCACTACTTCTGTTGAAAGTCAACATGCTCCTCTACCTGACTTCAGGTTATCAGAGTTCTTTAGGTCCTTAAGGCTATAGATGCTTTCCTTGATATCTAAAACATGGAGAAAAAGATGCCCTCATGTGCTTCAGAAAATCCCAGTCCAATTCACAACATTTAAACAGGTGGCACTTCAGGAAAAGCAGAAAATACTAAAAACTATGGTTTTCTCCAACTATTTCCCCAGGCTATTTGATTTCATCTTAAGTCACAATTTCCAAAACACGTATCTGCACTACAATAAAGATATTTTAAAATAAAGGTCTAGTTTGGTCTGTTGGCACCTAGATATTTCTAAAACCTGTGCCTCCACCATAAGCTTTCACAGATTTTGGAGCCACCAATGTGTTGAAATCTACAGAAGAATCTCCACTGATTTGCTTGAGCTTGGATTAAGCTTTTGAGGACTTCATATGTGAAGTAACGTCAGGCAAGTTCACACCCAAATGCCCTCAATTTAAAACCCAACTGTGTTTATGTTTTCTCTTGTGTAGTTTTACTTGCATTCATTTTGTAGGCTTGTGGAGATTAGCATTTGTTTTTCCATCAGTGTTTTCAGGCAAGTTCTAAACAGAAATATTCATAACTGTGTATACTTGAACCATCTTGACAGCTACTCTGTGAATTAATAAGGCAAACTGGATGCCTGCGATGCATTTAACATTAGAAGACATACTCATGTATCCAATCAGCTATGTAAATACTGAAACAGGAGGTTTTTAACTTCCTTTAAGAACCACCAGTACAAAGTGGCACCAGAGATCAGTTCTTCCAGAAGTAGCACCGACGCACGGTGGAAAAGGGTTCTAACAGTGTTTCTAAACGAAAAGTTTGAAGAATTTTGCATAAGCATGGAAAATGTGGAAGTGTGAGAAGTAATGAGATTGCAGGCTGAAAACTGTTAAAGGATTCCAGTTACAGAGCTCTGTAGCAAATATCTTGTTTTCAATACCGTTACATTCACAAGCACTTTGTTCTCTCTTGCATTTCAATTAAAATTCATGGGATGTTTTCTCCACATATTTTTCAAGTCTGCCTGCATTTTCCATATCATAGAAAAATTTCTGGCCATTATTTTTCATGTAAAATGGAGAGAATGTATGGTCTTTTGTGCAAGCCTTTTGTTTTGCCAAGCAGACCATTTTTCATGGACGAAACTGAGGCACGCTCTTTCAGTTTTGACAGCATTTCTTATCATTTCCCCCAGTTAGCATTGTCACCTTTCATTATTTAATTTTCAAGTACAAGGAAGACTGATTTATACCCACGATGTATAATTACAGGCAGATGGAGAGCTTGCAAAGTTGAAAAACTGAATTAGGGCTGCAGTAAGTGCCTGGAAGCTTCCTGTGAACAGTCTTCTCTGTGCCACTGGCTAAAAACAAAAAGCCAAACAATTTAAACTAAATGAATCCATGTCGTCGTAAGCACTGAGTTAATGAAAGTGAATACAAAACTAATAAAGTACATCGGTTGTGGCTGCAAGGTAATTTAAATTTTTTTTAAGTGCAAGTGATGAAATGTGTTTGTATTAATCAAAATCATCCTTGAATGTGCCCATAGTCAAAAGGACTTTTTTTTTAACCTCCACTTCACTTGAAATCACTTTGACACAAGTCCACTCTGCATTTTGAAGAGAAGCGCTTTCTGCAGCTCTTTCATATGATAATGTACAGTATATTTTCAGCTGCCTTTTTAAAGTTTAAACAAATGGAAGGCTTATTAAGAAGATATCATAATTACATGCAGCTATTTTACTAGCTGTTATCTGAAGCAAAAGCAAGCAATTAGTTGAGAACATAAATTCATTCAAGACACTTAGTGAACATGAGGGAATAGACCAGCAGGAGAAAATAAGCCCATTTTAATGTTTCATCTTCCCTGTAGAAAGACAGTAAACTTCTTCTACACCTACAAAGAAGAAACTAATGGAAAATGTAACTAATATTTGATACCGCTTCAAGACTCTTAGGCCAATGACTAAACACACCAGAAGAGTCACCCTGGTAGTCATATAGAGGACAGCTGCTTCGACAAACAGCGAGGAATTACTGTTGTGGCAGACAACGAGAACATTACTGGTGCAAGTAGCCAGTGGTTCATTCCCACCAACATAAACATAAGCCCATTGCTGCCTTAGAATCCCATTTTACTTTCAAATTATGGATCAGTGAAAAATAGTCACTAATAAATCAAAATAATGAGACTTTTCTCCATCATCCTGAATGCAGACACCAAATGGAAAGTATTAAGAGCACTATTAGTACTTACTCTGTGCTATTTTCTCTGGCTTTAAGCATTCAGTTCTCTAGAGTCCTGATCACCACAAGCATCTAAAACATCTCACATATGTTTAACATTAAGCACCTGAATAGTTGTACAGAAGTCTACGTACCCATCACAAGCTCTACAGTCAAGCACTTGCGTGGAAGGGAGGACTTCAGGCCTACAGCTGCCACTTGAGCTGTTGCAGTGACATGGTGACACACACCAGAACATGATTCCAAGCACAGCCATCTCTCCAAGCATGTCAGAAACATCTCTCAGGTGAAACTCATCTAAGACACAGCTGAGTGGATTTAAGGTGCACAGGGACCCAGAGAAATTGCTGACCTCCAAGGGAAAGGGACTGAAGAGGGTAAGAGAGAGGACCGTACAGCAGCAGGGAGGATGAACAGGTTCTACATTGCCATGCTACTTCTCTATTTCAAACTCGACGTTTAAGACATTGACATTTCTGTCACAAGAAAAAGCTTTACTTAAGCAGGGAGGTAATAAAGTCTAAAATTTCCCACAGTTAGTCCATTATTGTTAAATTTCAGGATGAGTGTAATCCCTCCACTGAACTTCCTTCCAGATTATCTGAATATAATTCTTTGGATTTTGAAAATGACCGATTGAGTAGCACAGAGCTCAGTGTTCATTTTGAAATTACAGTAATCCAAAACACAGCTAATCCGTAATGACTGCTTTGTATCCTGGCTTCATTTGTATAGTCTCCTTTGGTTAATAAAGCCCAATAAAAAATAATTTTAACTATACACAGTAAAAATATTTATTCCTCCTCTTTTGTTATGTGGCTAGCCAGGCAAAACATAGATGAAGATTGAAAACAAGATTTGCCCACTTTTCCTGGGAGCACATGCACAGGAATTTCTCACAGATCTAACAAAAAGCTTAAATGCAAATCCTGTTCTTTTAGAAAGAATGATAGAATATTTGTGCTGGAATTCATTAACGACTTCTAAACGAGCAGAAAAACAACTGGTTTTCTAGCAGGAGCATTTGGCAGAGTAACACTTCATCTTTCTGCAGTCATCTTCACTTGCAAATCTCTGTAATATTAATTCATTCTGGAGAAACAGTAGAAGGATTTTTCTTTCCTCTTGTCATCGATTGGGCTCTGAGTGTTTCTGTTAATGAATGCACCATAATTCACGCACAGTCACTGCTGAACCCAGCCAATCCATAATTAGTGACAATTTTGCACCTGCTGCTACGAGGAGATGCTGTTCACTTTAATTTAACTTGATACCTTGATTATTCATTGCAAACTGCGGGAGATGCTGATTATTTTACATGTTTCCTGAAAAGAACACAGCAGTCACCACTGGATAAATACAGAAAAAGCTTTTTCAAGAATTTTCTAGTAAGTCAGACCCCAACCCAGAAAACCACACGTGTTGTATACATATGTACATACACACATTGCTCTGACAAACACTACCATCAAGATGATGGGCACATTCCATTTGCTTAAATCTAAATGTGNACCAGGGCAGAGTAGAGGGGGAGAAGAACCTCTCTCCATCTGCTAACCACCCCTCTTCTGATCCACCCCAGGATGCTGTTGGCCCTCTTGGCCACAAGAGCACACTGCTGGCTCATAGTCATCCTGCTGTCCACCAGGACCCCCAAGTCCCTTTCTCCTAAACTACTCTCCAACGGGTCAGTCCCCAGCCTATACTGGTACCTGGGGTTGTTCTTGCCCAGATGCAAGACTCTACACTTACCCTTGTTATAGCTCATTAGATTTTTCTCTGCCCAGCTCTCCAGCCTATCCAGGTCTCACTGAATGGCAGCACAGTCTGCAGGACTGTCGGCAGCACCACCCAGCTTTGTGTCATCAGCAAACTTGCTGATAGTGCATGCCAATCTCTCATCAAAGTCATCAATGAATTAGACATACTTCGGAGTCTTGGTAGACAGTAGGATTACTATGAGCCAGCAAAGTGCTCTTGGGGCCAAGAAAGCAAATGGCATCCAGGGGTGGATTAGAAGCAGGATGGTTAGTAGGTTTAGAGAGGTTCTCCTCCCCCCTACTCTGCCTTGGTGAGGCTGCAACTGGAATGTTGTGTTCAGTTCTGAGCCCCTCAGTTCCAGAAGGACAAGGAATGTCTTGAAAGAGCCCAGCTCAGAGCCACAACAATGATGAAGGCAGTGGAGCATCTCCCTTATGAGGAAAGGCTGAGGGAGCTGAGTCTCTTCAGCTGGAAGAAGAGGAGACAGATCGGTGACCTCATTAATGTTTATAAATATGTGAAAGGTGGGTGTCAGGAGGATGAAGCCAGGCTTGTCTCAGTGTCATCTAGTGATAGGACAAGGGGCAATGGGTGTAAGCTGGAACAGAGTAGGTTCCATATAAATATGAGAAGGAACTTCTTCATGGTGAGGGTGGCAAAGAACTGGAACAGGTTGCCCAGGAGGCTTGTGAAGTCCCCTTCTCTGGAGACATTTAAAACTGCCTGAATACGTTCCTATGCAAATTGATCTGGGTGATCCCGTTCTGGCAGGGGCATTGGACTAGATCAGGGGTCCTCAAACTTTTTAAACAGACAGTGTCAGGGGCCTGGCTATAGTTTGTGCTGCCTGGCTTGTCCTGCCTGGGAGAGGGAGGGAGAGACAGGGAGCCACCAGCCTCAGCCTGGCCACGCAGTCGGCAGGAAGAAGTCAACTGCGGCTGCTCGGCGGTGTGGGGTAAATACCAGTGGGCCGGATTGGACACCCTGGGGGGCCATATCTAGCCTGTGGGCCGGGGCTTGAGGGCCCCTGGACTAGATGATCTTTTAAGGTCCCTTCCAATCCCTAATGTTCTGTGATTCTGTGACCTCATTAATGGTTATAAATATGGAAAGGCCAGCTGTCAAAAGGATAGAGCAAGGCTCTGTTGAGGGGTGTCCAACAATAGGACAAAGGGCAGGGGGTACACACTGGAGCAGAGAAGATTCCACATAAACATGAGGAAAAGCTTTTTCACTGTGAGGGTGACAACGCCCTGGAGAGGTTGTGGAATCTCTTTCTCCGGCGATGTTTAAAACCCGCCTGGATATGTTCCTGTGCAACTGGATCTAGGTGATCCTGCTCTGGCTGGGGATTTAACTGGATGATCTTTCGAGGTCTTTTACAACCTTGAACATTCTGTGATTCTGTAAGCTGGAAGAATTACGTACATTTATATGCAAGAGGAGATCCTGCTGGAACACGTACTTGACTGCCCCCAAGTCCAATCCTACAAGACATCTTTCAATTTTGAACCACAAATATTATGTGCAAACTGCGAAAGCTCCGTGTGGTTGAAAGAAAGGACATGTTACATGTGCAAGAATTGAGCACAATCATGCTGGATGCAAATTCAAACATGCTTTTGCTCTCTAAACTTCTCTGCTACTAAACTTACTAGTTTGGGTTTTTTCTAGAAGTCTACACAGCACTACTTTCAAGAAGGGGAGTAAGAAGATTAATCTTGTGTGGACACACAAAGAGCAAAACAAATCCTCTGCTAACCCTTCAAATGCTTCATACACCCAGAGCGCTAGGCAAGATTTCTGCACTGGCACCACAGAGCAGAGTGTATTTGGAGCAGCCTGGATGATTCTGCTTAACTTTTAGAACTCGCAATGCACCAGAGGCTGTTTCCAAGATCAGGCATGCAGGAGATTTCCAGAGTCAACCCTGGATCAGCCACAGAAGTTATACAGTATAACACATGATTCTTGAGATATTTTGTCTCACAATCCAGCACAGAAAAGAAACCTGAAACATACACAAAAGCCAATATCAGCTGAACATGCCATCTATCATCAATCATCAGCATAATAAAAGTCTTCTAATTAATCACAGAATCACAGAATGGCTTATTTTGGAAAGGACCTCAGACATCATCTAGTCCCAACCCCCTTGCCATGAGAAGGGCCATATCTTACCAGATCAGGTTGCCCAGAGTCCCATCCAACTTGGCCTTGAACCTGGCCTTCCAAGGAGCCTGCCTGGGCAACCTGTTCCAGGGCCTCAGCATCCTGATAGTGAGGAATTTCTTCCTAAAATCTAATCTTAATCTCCCCTTTTATAGCCCCCTTGTCGTAGGCACTACTACACCTTGTAATCAGTTCCTCTCAGCTGTTTCTGTAGCCCATTCAGGTAGTGGAAGACTGTGATATCGGTGCTGCAGTGTTTCCTGCCTTGTCAAGCATCTTCTTCCCCCTCTAGAAGTGAACAAACTTGTATGGAACTGAAGAACCATCCTTTCCTCCCCAAAGTCCCTTTTTATTTAAAAAGTCTGGAAGTGTTGCTGCACTTGCTGGACCTTCTAGAAAAACTTATTTCAGTTCTACTGTGTGACTCTGTCCTGCCAATAGTTATCAGAAAATATCTTCCCATCAAGAAAAATTATTAGAAAAACAAGACACATTTTAGTCACTCCAGCTCTCCACTTCCCCAGACATTTTTCAGTAAAAGATATTCAGTCCATTAACTTGAGTAGCGTCTTGCCACAAACAAATTAAATTCTCATCTTTTCCTGCTGATGTTAAAGTCTACTTTCTGCAACCTAAAACGTTCCAGTACAACTGTGGGACTAGAAGAGGATGGTTCTGAAATCTTTCACTCTCATCCAGGCTAATCACAGCTTCAAGCACTTTGTTCTTACCTCTAGAATTTCAACACTGTCAATGCCAATAGTCAGTGATATAAACGGCATGATGCCTGTCATTTAACTTAATTTCTCAGAAAATGCAGCTTAAATATTTTAAATCATGAATCTCAGCTATATACAAATAAAGAGGGGGGGGGAAAGCATTTCTAGCATACAGTATCTAGCTGTCAGATGGGTAAGTAACCAAAACAACACAAAGAATAAGGTGCCTGCTTGGAAACCATACCTGATATCTAAGAGCACAAATTACGCTGAAGAATTCCTTCTAGGGTTCATGTTATGCTTTTTATTCAAATTAATATGCTAGTTCCTCAACTACTCTTCATTCTACTCCAAATCAAGGCAATGACCAACACAGCACTGCTGAGATTCTTCTCTCCTTTGATAAAATATACAGATCCTGTTTGAATTGGATTATTTTTCCTTTCTCTTCAACTTTTATTGTGAAAACTTTTAGCGCCTAATGCAATTAACTCTGTAGAAACAAAAATACAAGACCAAGTAGATATTTAAAACTAAATCTGATTTCCCTGACTCAGCTTATATCCCTAATAAGCGGTCTAATGACTCTTTAAATGACTGGCATTATAATTATCATAAACTGAGTTCACTATTAGAATATTCATATAAAAAGATATTGCTTTGTAATTATAGAGATAGAATGGGAGGCAGACAATAAAGAACTGCACAGCCAAGAATTTCTTCAAATATCAAGGTACATAACTGTCAGCATACACGAGCACTCGATGACCTCTTCAATAAATTATCAATTCTGGGATCTCTAAATTAGGAAGAGTGTATAATTTGTCAACAGATAATGGTATCTGTCTCAATAAGGGATGTTGCTCAGGACCACTGCTTCCTTGAACACTAGGACCAGGAACTAGATCTAGGCCACTAAATTAACTTAGTTTGTTATTATAACCACAAGGCTCTCCTTTCTTTGACAATATAGTCGTGAAGAAAACCCACCTTAAACATCTACCTATAACTTGCAAGCAGCTACAGAAGCCCTCACACACCTGCAACACTCACACTGTCCATGTCTGGGAGCTACAGACAACTTAATGTTGAGCATATTAGTGTCAGAGGACATTTGCCTCATGGGGTCCTTGCAGCCAGAGTGAAGTTGGGTTGGCTATGCAAGCTAGGACTGTACCAGCTGCTCATGGCAGCCTGCATTGTTTATCAACTCTTGTGCCAATCTAACCTTCCTGCTGGCTGTGAAACACAGCCATAGCACAAGATGCGCACTACAACATAAATTCAACAGATAAATCCAGATCAAGAGTCCCAGGTTAGCAATCCCCACACTTCCATTCCAATCTGTGAAGATGGTTCCTTCTATAGGAATGTTGTGGCTTTCACAAGAAAACTCAGAGGTACTACAGCATTGCTTTTTAGACAGTCATGACACTCAATATACTAATTGCTTGAGACTTTTGACTTTGTCACTCAGGACAGTATTTGGGTCCTTAGTATGACCTTAATGTAACACAGGTAAAGCTTGATCAAACAAGGAACTCTGCACATAGGATATCAATCTAAAGTAGCCTTGATAGCAGGCTGTGCCTGCATGCTAGCTCAGCATTAGGAATTAAAGTTTCATGTAGAAACAAATTAGCATTCTTGAGTATTCCATTTTAGTGGGTGACTTATGAACACAGACTCAACGAATACAAAAGAAAACACTGGAAAGCAGGACATCTGCTCTTAGAGCTGCTAATAAATCTACTGACAAGTGGTTTTTGCTGACTCAAGGATTGATGATATGGATTAGAAGTCAGTTTTAGCATACACCAGAAAAGCTATGAGTGTCACATTTTAAATTCGGCCGAGAAGCTAGAATGTAAGCTCACTTTATTTCTGAGCTGGGCTGTAAAAGATTTGAAAGGATTAGGAAACTCCTCAGGACAGAGAGAAATCACCATCTTTCATGGCTGTATTACAGCCATGAATAAGTTCTCAGGAGAAATGTTTCCACCCAATTTCAATCATTTAAACATGTGTCGATTGTTCAAACCTACAGGAGGAAAACAAGCTGCTTCTCCCATTACATGCATTGTTCAGAAAGTTGCTGCTTTGTCCCTAGAGCTCTGCTGATGCTGCTTTCAGCAAGCCAGTTCTCCATTGTTGCAGCCGTCTTTTCATACGCCTCTGGGGACTGGAAGGATGGTGCAGATGGTAAGCAAACATGCTTTATGGTCTGTGGAGCTCAGACTAAGAAAATCAGATTTTCTTTTCACTTCTGAAATTCAACTAAGCAAAGAAATTACACAAATTTATTGCCTAGCTGGTTCTCAGTTGTGTGCAGCTCCTCTAATACTGCGCTGCGTAGCACAGATTCCTCCCCTCCATCTCAGAAAGCTGACAACTGTAAAAGAATCCTTTATGTACCTAACTTTCGCCAGAGTGTTTCACCCTGCTTAGACAGAATAGATACAAGCAAGAGAGCTAATGAATTTCATTTTAAATCTTGAGCTTTACATCACAGACATCCTATTCACATAAAGACCATAGATACCTGTCCCATTCACAACTTCAAAGACAAAACAGATGTGTGCTTCCTTCACTGCACTGTGTATCTACCTCATCTAAGACAGTTTATTCCTGACAGAACATTGATCTCAGCCTGATCAGAAGGTGATATCAGATAAGGATAAGCAAATAGTTTGACTTCTGTTAATAACTATGTACCCATCTGACCAACACAGCTCTAAGTAGTAGCATGCAATTAGAAAGAAACAGGCTTTTGCCAAGCATGACATTTTACAGAAATATATAGCAATGAAATAAAAAAAGGATTCCATTCATTTAAACTCTCATTAGCATGACCTCTGATTTTAATTAATCACAACAACACTTGCAAGCTGCTATTTGGTGTAACAAGAAGCACAGAAAACAGGCAGCTGCCTGGAAAGGTTGCTGCTCCTTACCCAGGGAACACTGCTGAATTCAGCTGTAAGTCAGCCTTTGGAGATCCACTGATCTGAATCAACTCACCAGTGTAACATGGCGCAAGGTAATGAGCAGAGCCCTTTGTCCTTCAGATGTGATGAGAGCAGGTATAAGCATTGATCCACCCTACAGAAAGGGGCATTTTCTGAAAGAGGTTAGTGTTCCAGGTGCCACATACACGTCCCTGGACAGCAAATTCACTCAGTTCTCCTCAATCTGTGCCACACTCTTAAAGCAGCAATCCAGATGCCCAAGAGCCTATTGGCACAGCTAGAAGTTAGAAGAAAATTGAAAGCTGAAGAAATCACTTTAAACTGATCTGTTGCCTATGTTTCCTTATAGAGATTTTCTCCATGAGCTTCTGGACACTCTAATTTTGTACAGAGTTGCTCACTGTCCAAAGCTGATCGTATCGCTCACTGCATGCAGCTTTGTGCTTATGAGGTTTTTCTTAACCTATGTGCAGGTAATCTAGAGGACTTTTCGGATTCATAAACGTCCAGAACAAACCCCTGTTATTCAGTCTGGGCACTGGAGAACCCTTATGTGATAAAATGGCAAGGTTTTTGTTGTGCTATTGTTAGCTTTCACCTTATATTTATCACTATGTCTTCAATTTCATCTCTAAATTACAGAGCCAGGACTTTGATAGGCACAATTGCTGCTGCACAGTTTACTACCTCCTGTCAGTTCCAAATCACTTCATGACTTTTATTCATCACAGCTTCAATTTATTCCTTGTTCAGAGTGACCAGAACACAGAAAATAAAGGGGGGAGGGAGGGCTGAAGGGCAGAAGCTGAGAAGAGTGCTATAGTTAACCCTTAGTGAAGTGAAGGAAATAAATGCTTACATTTAAAAACGGTGATAACAGTGGAATGAGTAATACATGAAAGTTGACCAAGTCACTTTCCTCCCCGGCACATTATACTGCAAACATTCATCTTTTTTTGGCCCTTTTGCAAGATTAATTTTGCTTTACGGCCATACAGAAAAAACCCTGCATTCCTGCTTACCTCTCACGGTGCAGACTGTGTACACAAGGATTACACCTGCATCACCATGCTTCTATAATATGTAGTTTTACAGACTGAAGTCATTGCTCTGCTCCATAACACCCAGCTCAGTGTTTACACTGTTTGAGCAGAAGCTTCAGGAATCGCTGAAGAACAGGATAGCACAACTCACCTATTCACATTCTCCATCGCTTAGTTGTGACTAGTGGAAGAAGCAGCAAGATCAGAAGCATTTTCATGCAGTGTGCATGAGAGGCTGGTGAAGAATCTGCTTCCACAATGTTGGCTGCAAACACAACTAAACACCCTGAAGTGTCTGCACAGCAGTTACATGTGCAGCTACCTGTCATTCCACTCCCTTGTAACCAAGTGAATAGCCCCAGCTCTTTCAGTCTTTCCTTGTAAGATTTATTCTCTAGGCCCTTCACCAACTTAGTTGGCCTCCTCTGCACCTGCTCCAGTGCCTCCACATTTCTCTTGCATTGAGGTGCCCAAAACTGGACACAAGATGTGGCCTCAACAGTACTGAGTATGGGGGACAATAACCTCCCTACTCCTGCTGGTCACACTATTTCTAATAGAAGCCAGGATGCCATTGGCCTTCTTGGCCACCTGGGCACACTGCTGGCTCATATTCATCTTCCTGTCTATTAGAACCCCCAGGTCCCTGCCTGCCAGATGGCTCTCCAGCCACACCTCCCCAAGCCTGTAGCATTGCATAGGGTTGTTGTGGCCCAAGTCCAGGACCTGGCACTTGGCCTTATTGAAGCTCCTGCCAATAACATTGACCCATTGCTCCAATCTGTCCAAGCCTCTTTGAAGAGCTTTCCTACCCTCTGACAGATGAACACTCCAACCTAACTTGGTGTCCTCTGGAAACTTACTAATGATACAGTCGGTGTCCTCACTCTGTGAGACAATCTATAAAGATGTTAAGCAGAGATGGTCTCAACACTGTTGTAGTTGCCCTGAGACACACTACTTGTGACAGGCCGCCAGCTCGATTTAACTCCATCAACCACCACTCTTTGGGCCCATTCAACAAGTATTTTATCCAGCAGATTGTGTGCTCAGGCAGCCATGAGCAGCCAGCTTATCGAGAAGAATTCTATGGGGAACCGTGTCAAAGGCTTTTTGAAAGTCCAAGTAAACAATATCCACAGCCTTTCCCTTGTCCAACAGTCTGGTCATCCTGTCATAGGAGGACATAAAGTTCGTCAGGCAGGACCTGCCTCTGATAAACCCATGTTGACTGGGCGTGATCCCCTGGTTGTCCTGTATGTGAAGTGCAACAGCCTTATAGGTATCACCAGTAAAGGTAAGCAACCAGTACATAAAACAGTATCGAGAAACACATTTTCATGCATTTTCTAGAAACCCTGACAAGGGAGCCAGTCCTTGCACACCTTTGTCTGCAACATTCATTCATTCTCCAGACACGAATACTGACTGAAAACCCTACTTGCTTCCAGGCTGAAAGGAGAAAATCCCAACAGGTATATGTGGTCATTGGGCTTTTCTTTTAAGTAGGTAACACAGAATGTTCCTACAAATTTAAGCCTTCTGTTACGGAAATGTGGAACAAATCTGTTACCATCAAGTTCACTTTATTAGACCTGATAGCAAACATAAGCTTTCATGAGGATGGAGCGTCTTCAGAGGGCTGTGCATAAGCAGGTGGTGCAAATAGGAAATTTAAGCAGTAGAATGTTACCCTAGTAAAGTCCATCTTAGCTTGTAGGGGCATAAATTCCTCTCCTCCAGTCCCATGAGGTTAGAACTGCATTTCTTTGCTCTAAACTAGATGATGCCATGATAACATTCTTGGAGAGTGAGTTATCATTGTCACCCATTGACTACTTTCTTTGCCTTCGGAGTCTTACTGGATCCTCATTTACCTCAGATTTCTTTTGCTTTTGTTTACATCTATTGTCTATCGATTCCATTTTGCTGCCTATTGTGGATTTCCTCAGGAGCCCTACATACCTCTGGTTTTCCTGTCACAGTATATTATTTTGGGCCAAGCACTTTATTTTGGGTAAAGCACTCCTAACATGTATTCCAGGCAAAGCACTCCCAGCATGTATTTTATCTCCTCCTGAATTGTTCTTATAAGATTGCGTGAGCTTTTTTTGCTATTGAAGTTGGAAACAGTCCAAGGTTGTTATTATTCTGTCTTTCTGGTGTTCAGCAGCATCAAGATATTCTCCTCATTCCTCCCATCAAGGAAAATAACAACTAAGCCTTTTCCTCCTCTATAATGCTGAGAGAGATAGAGGTGAGATGAGAAATTGCAAGCAAAGTCAGTACCATTTGTAGGTAGTAGAACGAAAGATTTAAGGTAGTGACTATAGATCTTTTGCTCTTCATACAGCAGCATAATGGGGAAGGTCCATGAACAGTGTTAACTTCAGAGCTGCTGATTTCTACACACTGACAAGTTTTGAATGAACTACAATTTAGAAAAATCTGAAACCAAATTCTAAAACAAGATTAGAAACTTTACTGATTACAGGCCCTTATTCCCATTCAATTTTGAAAAACAGGCGTCACAGAGACCTCAGTCCTCCCTTCCTGGAGAAATTGCAGGGTCTTGTTTGACTCAGGACAGTACCCTGAGCAGAAACACACCTGGGCCTTCAGCTGCTCCAAGAATTCTATTGCACATACAAATACAGACATTATAAGCTCAGAGTTGTCCAGGGAACACAAAGTACAGACAAGGTTAGGCAGGCACGAACCCATTTGTACTGGGAAACAGAAAAGTGTTAAGATTTTCTAGTTTTCACACTAGATCCAGCAAGCTGAAAAGAAAAGCATAAAACTGTAGGACTTGGGAGACAGTGAAGAGAAACCAAAACATCTACATCCCCTCAGCTCTATAAAGAGTTTTGTTCAGCCAGCATCTAAACCACTACATCAGCAAATACCCAGCTTTGAATGGAGTCCCAGCATAACTGAAAGGCAGTGGTAGGAGTGAAAACAGTGAGTGTCAGACACCGTTAAAAGAGCAGTTCTTCCAGCCAGTACCACAAACTTACAGCTCATCCATCCCTCGGTGCACTATGAGCTGTCAGCTTCTGCCTAGTAAGTCACATGTCACCACCAGCCCTGCCTCAGTCTCTTTCTGCTTTTTTGTTTTGGTGCCTTTCATTATTTATATGATTTTTTTGTATGTATATATAAATCACATATACCACCACGCTACGTTTCTATCACCACCACACTTGTCTCCCCATCCCCTACAACCTCCTTAGCACACAAGGGCAGCTTTGTCCTTTCTGCTTCTTCTGAAGGCATGCTCCATGCTTCAGTCTTCAAAACCCTAACTCCCTTTAGGAGCTGGGAAAAGAACAGTTTGCTTTCAGAAGCCCCCAGGCATTTGCACACACCTTTGGTGCTACCAGAGAACTCTCCAAAAGCTCATGCAGACAGAAGAAATCAATGTTGTGCCCTGCCATATCTCCTTTGGAAAGTTTTCCTTTCTTTACACAACCAAATGGCATCTCCCTGCAAGCTCATCCAAGCTTATGCAAATATCGAGACTTACTGATTGCTTGACAGAAATACTCTTGAAATGGTAAAAATCCATTTAGATCATATTTAAATATGTCTAACCTCAGAACGAACACTAGCTATAAGATTAGAACATCCTCACTACCCAGACCTGAAACCCATCCTGCCATCCCCATATTTATGATGGTCATCTTTTCAGCTTCATTTATTTTAAGGGGTTCCCAGTGCTTGCGAATAAGTGCTTGATTTCTTGATGGAAGCTGAATAACGCATCACTAAAGCAAATTTATTTTTATTTTATACTTATTTGAACTCATTAAAAACAATATTTCTTTCCCACAGAAGAAGGAGCAGCATTTATTTTAGGCTCAGCTTGCCTTTAATACTAATCTTATATGTGAAAGAAGGATAAAGGTAACCTGCAAAAGGTTATTTTAATAATAAAAACATAATTTCATGACTGATCATTATACACATCGTATTGCAGCACAGGATCAGACATAATACCAGCATGAGAAAATCTTTAAGAGCAATATGAGGGCACTGCTCAGGGGTTTAGTGTGTGGAGGGAATAAAACTGTAATGAAACAGGTGAAAAAAAGACCATAGGAAAAAAAAGGCCACAATTAGGGCCACCTTTTGAAATGAGAGAATAAAGACTCAGAAAGCGGTGTATTTAAGGACTTAAAAAAGTGTTTGAAACTCTTATATCCCACGTAAGTCCCAGTTTTTAATGAGACGCCACAGATGAAAAGAGACAGAAATAATTTTGAATGAACAATCAAAGGAGCTCTTGAAAATCAGGAACATTTGAGGGGGGTTAGGGAAAAGCATTTAACAGAACTCTTGGCTACAAAGGCTGAAAATGGCTTTCACATATAACACCACTGTTCAAACAGCTGTAATTTCATCTGTATCTTTCATATAAAACCCATGCAAAGAAAGTGCTACTGATCTAATAGCTGCAATATATAAATCTTACTAGAAATACATTCACAATACTTGCTCTAAACTCATTTAGTAGCATAAGAAAGTGCCACAGTTACCCACAGCAATGACTCAAGAGACACAATAATTTCCAATTACAGTGAAATAATATGTACCTATTTATGAATTCATGTTCAAACATTGTCCCACTTATTTGCTCCATGAAAACTGTAGTTCAGATACTGTATGTGCCCGTATTTTCTGACAGACTTCTCGTTTGAAGTGTGTCTCATCTTCATTAGACTAGAGCAGAGGCATGGAATGCATAATCTACAATTCTTATAAAGCAAAGGGCATCTCAGAAAGCTATTTCAATAGCAAATTGAGCTGGAAGAAAATGTGTCAGTTCAATTCACAAAAGCAAAGAGTTTTCATTTTAACCTACTTATTTCAAAGCTCCATGAGCAAGACTTAAGAACGGATGGGACACAATTTTACACATATAACAATAAACCTCTCAGTAAAACAATAAAATCTCAAGAGCTAAGCATTCAAAACCAGATCCCATGGCATTATCTATCAGTACATTTCAAAAAATCTGAGGTCTTTGCATTTTACATCCCTAGTGTATGTAGTGACATTTTAATTAAAAGTTCTCCACACACCTGAGGATCTTGGCTGTACAATGAACCAGGGTTGAAAACTTTACCGGTGAAGCAGGAGGCACCACCCTACTCAAGTCCATAAATAAGATCCCATCTTTCGCACAAATAGCTCATAATGCCTGTTTCCAGTCAACTAAGTGAAATTCATTCCTGTAAAGAGCTGACTGACTTCTCCATCATTATCTCCAGACTGATGCACAGATTTCACATGTTGGAGATTGGTGGGTGCAGTCTACAATCCCCATAATTTCTGTAGTTACCCCATAGCCTGATGCAGAGGCGACACTGACAACGGCTGCAAAATAAGGGTCTTCTGCCTCTGCAAATCCACTTTGTCCTGTCTCGGAGATCTAATACAGTTAGATCTCTCAATCCCTATGGAACAGTCACTGCTCTCTGAGGTTTAGAAATGAATACCTTGACCTGTGCAATTTGTGAACGTTCTGTCTGCTTTTTAGCAGAAGCCAACCCAGTGTGATTTCAAACCATAAAATACATCAATAAGAAATGTCTTTTAGCTTTATCCTATTGAAAACTGGTTTACCATAGGGGCTTCTTTAAGCATTCCGCACTTGTGTTGTATTTAAAATCAGACATTCTTCCCATTCCCAGTATAGAGGAATGAAATGGAACAGCACATAACTTCAGAAAATCATTCAAAACCTGCAAGAAACGTGGTCTGTGACTGCAGCGCTCATCCTGCATTTACTGCTCTGAATTTTTGTACACGTTTCTGTGGGCTGGCAGTGGCCCCTCTCATAGACTGAGTGAACTATTTTGTTCAATGAATCTCTCGTTTGATCAGTTATAAGGCCTCAGAAGATCTAAGTCTCTAGCACAGCTACACTGAGATTAAATATAGGAAGACAGGGAAAAAAGGAACTTCACTCCACTCACAGCTCTTCAATCTACTCACCTAGTCTCTCTTAGATGAATATGCACCTGTACTCTGAGCTATTCTGACACAGCTCCTTTGAAAACCAATTTTTCCTGGTATGATTTTGCAGTGTCCAATTATTAACTTTTCGGGTGCTTAACCACCATGCTGTCCTGGCTTCCAGGTGTTCTGCTTTCAAAATGACACTAAACTCAGGGGATGGCACATCAGTGACTACACAAACACCACAATGCTCCTCTCTTGGGCTGCCAAGCACACACAGACCTACATTAGGCAGCGATGAATTTCCTTGCTCTGTGACCTGTATCATTGTGACAGACAATCCTGCTCACACAGCCCGAACAGAGTGCAGAAGGACACTGAAACCTCAACCAAGAGAGACTGAAATACAAGTTTCTCAAATGAAAACTTTAAAGTTAGCCTTGTTTTCGATAAGGGACCTGGGGTTTTTCAGCTTGGAGAAGAGAAGACTTCAAGGTGACCTCACAGCAACCTACCAGTATCTGAAGGGCGCCACAAAAAGGCTGCAGAGGGACTGTTTATGAAGGCCTGGAGTGATAGGATGAGGGGCAATGGTTTCACATTAGAGAAGAGTAGATTGAAATGGGATGTTAGGAAGAAGTTCTTGAGCAGGACTGGGAGTTGAACACTGGAACAGGTTGCCTAGGGATGTGGTTGAGGCCCCATCCCTGGAGATCTTCAAGGTGAGGATGGACAGGGCTCTGGGCAACCTGATCTAGTTGAGGATGTCCCTGCTCACTGTAGGGGACTTGGACAAGATGCCATTTGGAGGTCCCTTCCAACCTGGGCCATTGTATTATCTATGAGATAAAAACTGCACAGTGTAAGGACACAGATTTTTACAGTGGGTGTCCAAAGGTGGAAAAAAGTTCTCAGAAGCTGATCAGAAGAAAAGCATATAAAAAGGGATTAAAAGATAAAAGATATAAAGGTGATACAGAGTCTGGAACAAACATACAGAACACGTGTGTAATCCTAGCTCTGCCAATATTATCATGGGGCCATCGTAAAGTGATTTAAGCCCCACACTTGGAGAAGCAGCTTTACTCTCTAAAAATTTTCTTCCTGAAGGCCAATACAATTTTTTAACTTTGCCTGAATTTGTGCAAAAGACACACAATTCACTCAGCATGTTGTTACAGAGCTTTATGCAACCTTATTTTGTTCAGATTCTGACTGTTGGAATAACATGAGGAAAGTAGCAGTCCCAAAAGACTAGGATTTGAAAAGCATATTTAGCACTATTAGATACCCACATGATAAAACTCTCCCACAAGAATCAGAAATTCTACTCACAGCACACATTTAGCCATCTTATTGTTTTTATTTAATAAAGGAATTACTTGAACTCAGGAGCTGTTTGTAAATGTAAATACTACTGCTTTACTGATTTTTTATTACCAATATTACAAGTGTAGATCTTTTAAAAAGACTAAAATTGCAGTATCAGCAGCTTTTCCCCCCACTTTCCATTGGGAACAAGACCAAGTTCTAAAGGAAAGGTGGAGAAAGTTATTAGAAAAGCCTGCAACTATGTCATTCAGCATTTGCTTTTGTCTTTATTTTCCAGACTGTGCCTTTCTAAATACAGCATTAATTATAAGCCTGTATGATCATGATTATATGTGAACAGCTATGACATTTTCTTCCAGACAGACCTCATCACCCACTGAAGACACCTATATAGCCCATGGATTGCTTTGTTTCCAGTACTGCCAGGGTATTGAAAATAGGCACAATTTTAACAAAAACATTCACTCTCTTCACAAAACAAACAGAATTTATCAATTATCGCGAGCAGAACAGATTTAGTTCCTTCTACAGCTTAATTATTGTGATACAATCTCAAAAAGATTTATTAGGGTCTTTCAAGACCAATAGAAATCCAAAACACAAACATCCATTTACACAAATTGTAGCAGACAGACATCCCCCTCCGTATAACTATCAATAGCTGATCAGGGTGACTACATTGCATCACAAATGTGCGTCCCTACCTTTCAAGAATGAAAAGATTGGATAGGCTCAAAATTCATACATCTAGAAACATAAGTATGCCTCATCCATCTCCTCATGAGGAATAAATTTATTACACATTCTATGTGCATTGAAATATATGTATCTATGTATTTACATAGATATATATGTGTGTTCTATAACATATAACAAGAAATATGGTTAATTGAATTGCTTCTGCAAGTTCTTTCCTTCTTAATATATGGATTTGTACTGTATTACCTAGAAGTATAGATCAAAAAGGGGATAGAAACGAGAATAAGTTAAGAATAAAACAAAGCATCTGCCAAAGGTACTGGTGGATCATCACAGAACAAATTAGTATGTTAGAGAAAAACAACCTCTACAACTTCAGCTCTCTACAAATTCAGTAAAGCATCACAAGGGAGGCAGAGGGTCTTTCCTACTGAATTTAGGTCTTATGTTTCCATGGTATTCTCTGAAGAGGAAACTATCACGAGCTATCACACAATGCAAAATAATGGAAACAGTAGAAAAATTTTCTAAGCACACAAAATGTAAGAGTATTTTTCTCTCAACAGATTTTGTAGATTTGTAACCCATCCTTCATCAGACAGGTACAACACGCTTATCACACTGCCATTTAAGAAGTATAAATTAAAGAATGAAATAAGGATATGGAAGGGACTGCTGGACATCCTCTAGTACAACTACCCTGCCAAAAGCAGGATCACCTAGGGCAGGCCGTACAGGAACATCCAGGAAGATTTTGAAAGCCTCCAAAGAAGGAGACACTGCAATCTCTCAGTCCAATAGAACCCCAATGTCCTTTTCCCTGGAACTACTTTCCAGTAGGACCACCCCTAATCTGCACTGGTGCATGATGTTGTTCCACCAAGGTGGAGTGCAGGACTCTACAGTTGTCTCTGTTAAACCTTAGATTCCCAGTCTGTCCAGATCTTGCTG
Source organism: Rhinopomastus cyanomelas (assembly GCA_013400115.1). Taxonomy (NCBI): domain Eukaryota; kingdom Metazoa; phylum Chordata; class Aves; order Bucerotiformes; family Rhinopomastidae; genus Rhinopomastus; species Rhinopomastus cyanomelas. The sequence continues at coordinate 379,731 of VXBP01003494.1, read as the reverse complement.
GATGGTAGCACAGCCTTAAGGTGTGTTAGCCACCCCTCCCAGTTTCGTACCATCAGACTTGCTGAGGGTACACTCTAAGTCCTGATCCAGGTTGTTGATGAAAATGTTGAACTAGACTGTCCCTAGCACGGATACCTGGGGAACACCACTAGCTGCAGGCTTCTAACTGGACTCTGTGATGCCGGTCACAATTCTCCAAGCTCTATAGTTTCTCCAGTTTTCAATCCACCTCACAGTCCAATCATCTAACCCACTTTTCCTGAATTTACCTACAAGGATGTCGTGGGAGACAGTGTCAAAAGCCCTGCTGAAGATAGACAATGTCCACTGCTTTCCCTTCATCTACTGATTCAGTCATGCTACTGTAGAAAGCTATCAGATTAGTCAAACATGAATTCCCCTTAGTAAATCAATGCTGGCTACTCTCGATGACTTTCTTTTCTTCCATGTACTTAGAGGTGGCCTCCAGAATGAGCTGCTCCATCATCTTTCCAACACCAAAGGTGAGGCTGCTGGTCTGTAGTTTTCCCACATCTCATTCAAATCTGCATTCACCTCAAAATTAGAACAGTAAAATAGTTTCACTATACTTTAATCGTAGGAGTAGGCGCAAATTTGGGGAGAAAAAAAGCTTTGGAAATTCATATTTAAAGAGCCTTAGTACCAAATCTTTCTTGTTCTCAAGATAGAGTACAATTTGGCGACTCAAATGAGCAGAATTACAACCCTCAATTGCATTCTGCTCAGAGTAGAGGCTTTCCGGCGCATTCCGTTTTTACTTTGTTTTATTCAGAGGAACAGAGAGATCAGAATTCTTACCAAGGTACACTCCAAAGTCAATATGATTTTAGTTCTAGCATGAATAAACTAATACATTTCTTCAAACCACAAAGCAACTAACTGTACCTGGTGAAAATAGACCTGGAAACCTGAAGCAGAAGAGGTCAGATTGACAGCCTCACTCCAAGAAGAAAAAGGCTGTACCATGCAGAAAGAAAGTAGGTAACTATTTTTATATGTCTGCTCAGGTCCTAGAACATACCAGTAACCTGGATCATGTTCTAGTCTTGATTAAAGTAATTCAGGTAGACTCATAGAACAATTTTGGCTGGAAGAGACCTTAAAGATTATCAAGTCCAACCATTTCCTAGCCCTATCAGCACCACTAAACCCTGTCCTCCAACACAACATCTGCCCTTCCCTCAGACACCTCCAGGGATGGGAACTCAACCCCCTCCCTGGGCAGGCTGTTCCAATGTCTGACAACCCTTTCAGGAAAGAAGCTTCTCCTGGCATCCAACCTGAATGTCCCCTGGTGCGACTTAAGGTCATTTCCCCTCATCTTATCAGAGTCCACTAGGGAAAACTGACCAACCGCCACCTCTCAACAGCCTCCTTTCAAGTAGTTGTAGAGATCAATAAGGTCTTCTCTCAATCACCTCTCATACTCAAATTGTTCTCTAATATTAATCTTTCTGCTCTTCATTTTCTCCCGGGGGCACCCTTGAAATTATAAGTTACAGCAAGTAACTCATACAGCTCAAGTAATTTCATATCTTGAGTAAAAAGAGGGGAAAGATGACAAACTGCTAAATAAAATGTATGTGGTTTTCTCTCATCCATGTATGATCCACTAAAAACAGGCAAAAGTATCATCAGAAAAAAAATCCATCATGAATAAAAATCAGTGTTTCACATGTTATGACATCTCAACATTTTACACATCACAAATTCAAAATACACCCTTAGAAACTCAAAAGAGAGAGATCCAATCTAATTCCACACAGGAGTAAAATGGAGCCCCTTCTGGATCTGCTGTTCAGTGGCAGTTCAGCAGCACACATCAGGTTTTATGACAGGACATTAAAAATTTCTGTTATTCATTTCAAATTGCTGTAGATAATTACAGAACTTAATTACAGAGCTGGAAATACTCCAGAAATGAAAGGTGCTAATACCTTTCATCTTACAAAAGAATGACATGCTCTTTAATGATTCTAAGTGTTATCCATAAGGCTTTTCATGCAGTACCTTCTAGCACTATATGAGGCACAAATTTATGGTCAATTTGAAGAGGAGCACTTTATGACTGTGTCATCACCAACTGTGAGGAGAATTTAAGTGATTCAACCTAAGTAGATGGAATATCTAAACATTTGTGTGGGTAACAGTATTGCAGCCTGGAGTATCTGCCTGGGTTACAGGGCTTCTCTATTAAAGATACCCTTAGACTGAACAAGCTAAAGGCCATCTACATCACGACATTAGAATCATAGAATGGTTTAGGCTGGAAGAAAACTCTAGTTCCAGCCCCTACCCCCCCGCTGGGGCAGGGATCATTACATGTAGGTTGGGGGTTTTTTGCTTTCTTTTTAAAATGAATTTATTTGACTTAGCATATTCAGAAGACAATGTTCATACAAGAAAGTAAATGCTGTAAAACATTAAGTCCAAACACAAGCTTACACCCCAGATTTGCTTTTGCAGTCCTAGCTGGAAATAGACCACTTAAAACAGTCTTAGCACCCTATCATGAAGGAAAAGCAGTGCTGTCTAGTTATTCTTTCAAAAAAAATGAAGATTCCAAGTACTGAAAGTCGTTATTATTCTCATGCTTCCTTCAAAAGTCGTGTGGATCTGGAGCTTAGGCACAGGGTTTAGTAGTGGCCTTGGGACAAGTTGCACTGATTTTTGGACTTACGATCTTGAACATCTTTTCCAACCCAAATGATTTTGTGAAACTTGTATCAAAACTCTGAACAATACAATCCAAAAAGCAGCACTGATACATTATATTACTACAGCATTCCTTCAGCCATGCTCATATGGTCTTGTAGCAATGAGTTGCTAGAGTTTCATGGTAAAACCCCACAAAAATAACAAGAAAACCACCTGAAACTAAACAACAGGAAAATACTCTGAAGTTTTTGAGGTTTTGGAATTTAAACCTTCTGTTTCATGAATAAGAAATATTAAGCTTTACCCTTACAGATGATTCATCTCCCACTGAAATTTTCCAAGTGGCTCTCAGATGTAGGGTGAATGAGGTAGAGGTCTCAATGTAAAAATTATGGTTGTCCATGCTGCAGCATCACAACAACGGATGTTAGTGAGGTTGGAATTCTGAGTGTAGCCTGACAAAGAAGCTGAAGAGCAGCAATAGCAAACCATCACAGCAGAGAGAACAACTTTTGAACACAGATTTTACTTCCACTCTTGTTTCTGTTATCAACCATCCCAAAATTCTTACTCATCTCCCAGTTCTGGTGTTATCTCCATTCAACCCTTACTGATTCCCATTGTATTGCTTATCCACATCTACATCTTTACTCAGATCACCACAGGGTTTGTCTTAGAAATCCCCAGTCTTCTTAAGACTGTTCCAGTTGCCCTTTTCCTGGTTCTGTCCACTACTTCCACCATTCATGTGCTACAACTTTCTTCTTGTGGTTCTGATTACAGGCACTCACTTTAGCTTTCTTTTTTAATTTCTGTATCCAGTCTTAGGAGTCAGGACTTCTTCACAGTGAGGGTGACAGAGCACTGGAGCAGGCTGCCCAGGGAAGTTGTGGAGTTTCCTTCTCTGGAGACGTTTAAAACCTGCCTGGATCTGTTCCTGTGCGACTTGGTCTGGGTGATCCTGCTGTGGCAGAGGGATTGGACTAGATGATCTTTCGAGGTCCCTTCCAATCCCTAATGATTCTATGAGTCTAAATAAAAGTTCTAGCTGGGGCTATGTAGCTGAAAAGCCACAGGTTATGGAGGGCACAGTTTCCACAGTCACTCCCATTCCTCCACAGACAGAGAGCTTCATACTTAAGATGGAATTATGTATTTGTATAGTAGTGAATTAATTCTGGAAATCGCTATAGAAACAAGAAGATTGCTACAGCATTACCATGTGTTTTAAGAGTTTCATGTTTCTTTTCGAGAGCTAAATTGCTAACGAAACAGAAATCACATCAAATTATCCATTTCTACTAGAGCCATGGAAACCACTGGAGTACAGGGGCAGGGCCAACATCAAATAGCACTAGTTGTGGTAGAACAAAAAAAAAAATCCAGTTAAAAGTTTTAAGTTAAACACTTGAAGAAAAAATTAGAGTAATATTTTCAAATTTCAGATTGGACTGAAGTTCATTTATACTTCACTGATATTGAAGTTCTCACCACAACTTTTTAAGATAAATAAAATATATTACAAGGAAGACTTTTTACTTGGGTATGTATGACTCTGCTATTGAAATCAACGACAGTTACGCAAGTGGATCTAAGGGTAAATCTAATCTCCTCATAGGTCAAAACATTGGTGCTGATACAGCATGCAGAGAGATGCCAAGATTAGGTTCACCATAAGCACTCTGCAAGAAAGGCACCTTTTAACAACCCCAGAAAGGGATTAGGTCTTACTAAACCAGTGTAGCACCAGGTGAACACTTCTCTGACTGATTACTCAGGCAGTCCTTTTAGGTTTCTTACACAGATGGTAAATCCACAACAAACACCCAGACATATATTTGTTATTTTTATAGTATTTAAAAGAAAGTGACTGGAACTACTCATGATCTGGTTTGGCTCAGACACCTTAACTGTTGAAAAACTACCTGAAATCTTCTATAAGTCAGAGATAGGAAATTGAAGTGAGGATTCTAGTTTTGCTTTCAATTCTAAAACGTGAAAACTCATTGCTGACAAAGCTATAAATATGGAATAACCAACTACATTTCCAAGCGAATTATTAATAACGCTGTTTAAGTTAGTTTATTTTAAAAACCTGATTTCACACCTAGTGTGAACTCTAACAGCATTCTTAATGTATTCCCTGTCAAATGACTCAGTTTGACCTCATACACTCTCCACGCATCTGCGCTTCATATGCAACACATTGAGTACTTCATAGACGAGGATTACACACAGAGTTCCACAGAGCAACTGACTTTAATGCTACCCACCCCGCATCGCCCCCCAGTATTTTCTTGTGTACCATGGGAAACCTTTAGCTATTACAGAATCACATACTTATTGAGGTTGGAAAAGACCTCCAGGATCATTAAGTCCAGCCTGTGACCTATTCAACATCTACACACTCACAGCTGTCTGGCCAGCAGAAATGGAATCGTGCTGTACAACAAAGTTTCACATGCATTTCTAATTCAAAGTTAAGACTCAGTCAATACTAATAGCACTCTACAAAATGTTCAAGTAGGGAAAAGTAGGTCTAGCACTGAATCTGCTCCTCCTTTATGTTCAAATAACTGGTCAATAGTTTCCCTGACATCAGTAGAAAAGTCCCTCTTGACCTTGCAGAGCATGGATTTTACCTAAGGAGTCCAATCGTGCATTAGGTCCCATTTTTATTGAAGAACTTCACTGAAAGGATTATAAAAAAACAATTAAAGTAGCCTGGCTACACGCACATTAAAGATGAGGCACGGATGTATCTGACTTGACTGCAAAGTTATGTAAAGCCTAGCATTGCAGGAACCAAAACAGCAAAGTGAGCAATAACATCTAACTCAAGGCTGCACCTCAAATACTAGGTTTGGGTTTGGGTCCCTCACCACCAGTTGGACATCAAGGTGCTGGAGCATGTACAAAGCCAGTGAAGGGTCTACAGTACAAGCCTATAAAAAACAGATGAAAGAACTGAGGTTGTGTAGCCTGGATAAAAGGAGATTTAGGGGAGATCCTATCTCACACTACAAAAGGGTTGTCAAGCCCTAGAACAGACTTACCCAGGGAAATGGTTTAGTCGCCATTCCTGAAGATACTTGGAAGGTGAGTAAATATGGTGCCTAGGAACTTGTTTTAAAGGTGGGTTTGGCAAGTGGCTTTCAGGTTAAAGCGCTATAAGGTCTCTCCTCAGCCTCCATTTCTCCAGGCTAAATAACTCCATTTCCCTCAGTCACTCATCATCAGCCCTGTCTTCCAAGCCCTTCACTTGTTGCCCCGTTTTGGATCCACTCCAGCACCTCAATGTCTGTCTTGTACTGAGGTGCCTGATTCTATGATTACATATCAGCACTTCCAGGGAGTGAACAGTTAAATAGTGATACTGAAGTGCCCAACAGCTTTGCAAATTCTTGCATCAGAGGTGTTTCCAAACAGGAAAGTGGCTTTTACTCCACACAGACATGTTCGGGTAGGAAACCAGCTATTGAAAAAAACAAATACACTCACAACACCTGTATTCTGCTCTGGATAATTCAGAAAACTAACCTATGCCATGCTTTTGTGCACAGAAGACACTTCTCAAACTGAACCATATCCCACCTCCTTTTAACTATCATTATTTTTTATTTGAATGACAGTATGTCAGTTATTTATAGGAAAGTTTATATTCCAAGTGTTGCTCATTAAAGTATGCCTAGCTGAGTGCTGGCATAGAAAGGGAATAAGAAATAAATCAATGGAATAAAGTCTGCAATTTATTCAAAACAATGCAGTGTCTAGTTTTCTTGGCCTTGTCCCCTGCAAAAGAAAAAATTCATTTCTCAATAGCTTGATTGTTTGGCTGGTTTGTTTTGCTGGTTCTGGGGGGTTTATTTAATAATCACCTTTCTCATCCTGAAAACTGTATTCTGAGATCATGCTCTGTTTACTTATGAAAATTGTATTATGCATAAGGCATCGGTGTGGAGTTTTGAGCAAGATTCAAAATATTCTTTATTGTGTTCATGGATTTTGCAGTTATTTCTGTGAGCTCAGTGGAATGGTCTGAACACTTCAAGTAAAAAAAATTGTACCTTTAAACTGAGCTAACAAGTGTTATGTTAACATAACTGTAAATTATACATTCAGAGAACCCATCACAAATCTAGCAGCAGATTCTGCAGGCTGCTGTTAAAGTAATTCTTACTGATGACTGCATGTGTTCACCACAAAAACAGTATGGTGCAAGTTACTACATGCTGAGAGTTTAGCAGTCATACTAATACTAATTACTGTTTTCATAGAAATATTCCTATGTGCCGCTTTATAAAAGTGGAAAGGAAGTCCTTATGACATATGCTGGACTTTTCTAAATATTTCTATGACTTCAATTAGGACCATTTATTTTGATGTGAGATTGTGCTTGAAACCTGTGTTACAAAGTAATCTACACAGAGGAAAAAATTTCTGCCTTAATACCTAAAGTTTTTGTGCATTCAGCGTGCTAGCTGGCTAAGAGTGCAAGAACATTCTTAAAAACTGCAATTGTCCTTAAGCCTTCCTATTCCTACTAGTTGTCTACAAGTGTGCTCAAAATGAAGATATTATTCTGTAGTTGGATAAATGAAGGCTGCAACTGTACCATTTACCTACAGCGATTTGTTCAAGGTTTCATCATCGTGCTGCTTTGAAGATGAAAATGAAAGAGTTTACACTTAATGAAGCCCTTCTGAAGTGTCCCCACTGCAGCTGCAGGCTCTGTGGAAGCTGTTGTGCAGGAGGCAATATGCTGTATTGTAATGCAGATTTGCCTAAGAGTGCATCTGCAGCAACAAGATCATTTCCCATGGTCTTCACTGTATTTCTTCTATTATTCATAGAACACAATGTAAATGAAGCAATAAATTTTACTACATACTAAATGTGGAAAGAAGATAATGGAAATTGTGAATTATGAATGAATCACTGTTATTGTGATTCCTTGAGGATTCTGATGTAGATGATTACATGCATGCAAAGATACTGTAGCTAAACTTCTTTATATTGATCTTGAAAAATGATCCTAAGAATATTATCATTAATATACAAAATTTATAGATTGGGTTTTCATGACAATGCCAAATACGACTAACTGTCAAAGGCAATTACATATTACTGCTACCTAGGGGCAACCAAACACACTTATATTTGGAATTACTGAAATGGGGAGAGAAAGATAATAGCTTGCAAAAATGTGTTTCCCAGCTACCCACATGTGTTCTTTCACATACAAATAAGCCACAGGCAAACTTTGTGCTTGCTACAGAATACTCCACATTCAAATGCCAAGTAATAAGCAGTAAGATAGAGGAGCTTTTCTGGTACAATGTCTGAAAATGAAATAGTTTCTTTAAATGAAAGCAGTATTCTACAAACTGCACAATCAAAATCACTACAAGCACAAATAAGCCTGTACCAGTTTTATTGGGATGGTAGGACACATTAATTATTACTCTCTTATCCATTAAGAATAACTCTCTTAGTGATATGATCTCAGTCAGAGACTGTTTTCACTTGATAATGTTTAGAAATTAGTAAAATTAATGATTTCTGATATTGGGAATGCTAATCTTGGTTTTATATGTAGATTTTTCCATTTATTTTAACACCACATTAATCAGTCATTAATTTCTGATTGGAAACTGTTCTATTCCTCTTTCCATAGGGGAAGTTCTTTTCACTATTCTTTTGCATCATAGCTTTGAGAATCTCCAGTTGTGCCAACAACCTACAGTAAGTAATGGGCAACTCTTGGTCCTCAGCTCTGACAACCTCTGTGGCTGCAATGTCAAACATGAAGGGCTAATTCTCAGGGTATCCACTCAGCATCAAGAGTTCTCAGCAAATCATAGGATCACAGGATGTTAGGAGTTGGAAGGGACCCAAGAGATCATCGAGTCCAACCCCCCTGACAGAGCAGGACAAAACTATCTAACACAGATCACAGAGGAACACATCCAGGCGGGCCTTGAAAATCCCCAGAGAAGGAGACTCCACGACCTCCCTGGGGAGTCTGTTCCAGTGCTCCGTGACCCTCACAGCAAAGAAGTTCCCCCTTGTGTTGAGGCGGAACCTCCTCTGCTGCAACTTACACCCATTGCTCCTTGTCCTATCACAGGGAGCAAGTGAAAAGAGCCTGTCCCCCTCCTCCTGGCCAGCCTTCAGATACTTATAAACATTGATCAAATCTCCCCTAAGTCTTCTCTTCTCCAGACTAAAAAGCCCCAAGTCCCTCAGCCTCTCCTCATAAGCCATGCCCTCCTGTCCCCTAATCATCCTCGTAGCCCTCCGCTGGACCCTCTCCAGTAGATCCTTGTCCCTCTTAAACTGGGGGGCCCAAAACTGAACACAGTACTCAAGATGAGCTATATGTAAAAATCCTCTGCAAAGAATCAGAAAGCTGCTTAGTCCTGTGGACATCCACACACTTCTGTGAACAGTTTGTAGACCTTAGCTGCTGCTGTTAGCACATATGCACCTTCTACAGACCTCATCTGCACTCAGCAGCATGGCTACTCTAAGAGGTGTTCAGGAGGCATGGATGGGGATGCCACATCATCTGTCAAAGCTCAGACACATAACGATGCCAATAAGAAGTGTTGCACTGCCAGCCTTGGCAAGCTAAGCACCACAGGGCTACCTACATGCAGGCTTCACTCAGTAGCAGAAGTCATGTCCTTTCCTCATAAATCAAGATAAGTGATTCTGCCTCTCTACTCTGCCCTGGTGAGACCTCACCTGGGGTCCTGTGCCCAGCTCTGAAGCCCTCAATACAGGCAGGACTTGATGGAGTGGGTGCAGAGAATGTCAGGAAAACAATGAGGGGGCTGGAGCCCCTCTCCTGTGAAGATAGGCTGAGGGAGCCGGGGTTGTTCAGCCTGGAGAAGGCTGTGTGGGTACTTGATAGCCACCCAGTACGTAGTTGAGGATGTCCCTGATCACTGCAGATCACTTCGGAGGTCCCTTCCAACCCAGGCCACTCTATGATTCTGTGAAATGCGGCTGGATTTATAAACATTCTGTGTAAGATTTCAACAGTCTGCAGTTTGGAAAACTAGTACAGTAGAGATAATTAAATGATGTCTTCCAAGCATCTCTAATAGCATTTAATCTATCAGAGGATAACTTCTTAGGTAGCAAAGTAAGAGAAGCAGCAAGTCTTCATTATTTCCTCCCCATGGCATTCATTACAGTTATAGAGGAAATTACTGCCTAGAACATGGATCATGTATCACTGTACAAACATGTTTCTTTGATCTGGCAGAGATGTGCATACATTAGCTTTCACAAGAAACATTTAAACACAATATTTGTTTACTGGCAAGGGTTCTTATGAAGTTAAACTGGGATGAATAGGCAATTAAAGTTCAGAAACATCAGATGTAATTAAAACCACTTCCAAGTAGTTCTGTACACGGTTAAGTGATTCTCACCATATGAACTTTAAATCTGTTGTACAGAATAACAAGAGACATTCTTCTCCTTAAAAAAAATTCCAGAGGCTTTCTTGTGTCTATCAAACCGGAGGGGGGGGGGTGTTAATTCTCGGTTGTGTAAGTGACTGTCCTGATGGCACAGGTGACTTTTTGTTTCCACTCCCATCGCTAGATATGAGAGGTATTCAAGAGATATCCACCCTTAGTTGAAAAGTTTTGATCTATTTATGAATTCAGCACTATACTAATGTTATCCAAAAATCTGAATCCTAGGACTAGTGAGCTTAGTTTTGATTCTGAAGTGGTAGTCAACTCAACAACCAGATAGATCCAACCTTCAAATCCTCCAGCAAAGCTCTTAGTTTGTCCTAATGTGGTTCCTTATGTTGTTCAGTGCGACCAATCAACAGCAAGCTTCAACTACACCAGGTTTCGATTAAAGACTCACAGGAGGACAGATGTATCTGCAGAGTTAAACAAACAGAAAGCCAACCCACAAGCAAATACCCTGCCTGGTACTTGGCAAGGAATGCAGAACCTTCTGAAATCTAATCTTTTAAGAAAACAGAAGAGGAAATACAATTATTTTAGTGTGTCAATTAACATCCACTCAGTTGGATAACACTTATTTGATTTCTTCTTTTTAAATCATATCAGCAACAGATGTAAAAAGACGCTTGCTACCACTCTTTCAGGAATTTTCCATCCAAGCTTCGATTTATGAAGTTTCAAAGAATCAAACCAAGAATATTTACTTGAATCTGAGGTGCTATTGCCAAAAACATTCTCCCATAACATCAAAATTGATAATGTTTACACAGCAATCGTATTTAATAAATGACAGGTTAAAAAATTAAATCCAAGAGTAACAGATCTCTTGTCAGTCAAGTAGTCACAAGGACATTATCATAGAATCATAGAAACACTCAGATTGGAAAAGACCCTTGGGATGATTTAGTCCAGCCATTAACTGTGCTCTACCGAGTTCATCCCTAAACCAGATCCCCCAACACCACATCTAAACAACCTTTAAACACCTCTAGGGATGGTGACTCAACTCCCTCCCTGGGCAGCCTGTTCCAAGGACTGACAACATGCACAGGGCAAAGTTTTGGAAATCCAGTAATGTTAATTATTGGTTGCTGTACTTACAAAAGAGCAGTTCCAAAAGAGTCTGGAGTTATTATTCTTTACTTCTGAAAGTTTAAACACCTTTCCAGAGTAAAGCCATTACAGAGACAATGATCTATATTGGGTAGTCCTTCCCCAGTGGCTTATGAGAAAGCCAAATGACAAAAGGTCCATGTCAAAAATCACAAGACATACCAGTGACTCCCGTAGGAGCAGAGCATGGGAATCCTCACTACCCCCTGAGTAAACATCACTGTCCATTGGGTGAGCTTATAAGAGTGAAACGGTAGCGGATACCCTCCAACACTGCTTCAAACCCGGGCTTACACTCCAGCAATAGTCTATTTCATGAGTGCTAGTGTGTATTTACAAATCATGATCCACAAATAATGATGAAGACATTTATTTTGCTGGGGGAGACGCCCATTTGAAACATAAATCTCTAAAGGACATTTATTTCTACTGGAATTTTTAAAAAGCATACCAAACCCATGTGCCTAATCTTGAAGCATCATCACAGAACTGCTGTTAGCAGAACTGGATTTGGGAGTTCCCTCAAAATTAAGTAACACCATGTCCTGCTGTAGAGATGCTAGTCTGTGACTAGCGTGTTCCTTTATTTTACATTTTCCTACATTTGTCCATAGAAATCCATTTTGTAAAACATATTGGCAGTCTTCTAAAACATGATTTATGGAACCACTTAAGCACTTATCACATTCTTCCAGCTACATTATTCTTCTGGGCTACAAAACACTAAATACCTCAGCAAAGCAAACACTTTCTAATTTATGGGAATTTATTATTTTTCAGACAAAATACAGTATTTTTCCTGGTCTGTTTATTAATCATAAAACAAAATAAGTCTACTAATGATTTAGATGTCAAAATTCCGTGTTATTCATCAGCGTGATGAAGATTTAGGCCTTAATATTGAAAAAAATACAGCCGCCTCCTTAACTTAAAATATTAAAGTAGCCTCAACTTCCTCTAAGGACTTCTACAACTTTAAACTAATTAGGCTCTTTTCATTTCTTTCCATAACACAAAGTAATAGTTATTGCTACATAAACTAGTACAGCTAGAAAAAGCAAACAAGTTTTCAGAAATAACCCTTCCCTAGACCCCAGCAAAAGCTCTGCATTCCAGACTGCAGTTTTGCCTTTTTACTTATACCAGTGAGACCAATTAATAATATTCTCCCTTTTTTGAAGCCTTTCCTCATTTTTATGCATAGACCATCACAGCTGAAACAAGACCACCACCGTAATGATGTAACTAGCCAAGTGACAAGCAAACTGTACACTCCCAGCGTAACAACTTTACTAAAATGCAAGCGGATAATGGTTATCTGAAAATTATTACATGTGGCAAGCTCTGAAGTCAATATTGAAGGGCTTGTAAAGTGCAAAATACAGGTTTTCAAGTACTTCCAAGACTACTGATGTCTAGAAAAACAAGCAATCCAATCACCACAGCAAGAGTCACTCTGTTCACTCACACAACGTTATATAGAACCCTCTGTAAGTGCAGCCCCTGCCCTGCCTTGTGAAACGCTGCCCCTAAAGAGACTAAGGAGTAAAAAGAAAGTGGAAGTTTCCATATTAGGACCTGAGCACTAGAACTGGAGATGGCACGAGGCTTCTCCTGGAATTGCAGGACTTCATTCACATAACAGAGCATGATAGTCCACCGTCATTGCAGACAAACTTTGATGAGACATCAGAAGACAATTCCAACTGTACTGGCAAGAAAATCAGTTTAGCTTAGGGAGAAAGCAGCTATTTATGAAAAATGTGAGATCACAAATCCTTCTCCTATTTTGTGTCAGGCAGGCATAGAGTTCTGTAAGCAAACACATTTCAAACAGCTTGGGGTTGCTGAGTTACACCACTCTGAAGAAGCACAGGCTTGAATAATTGTCTACATAAAAGCAAAGAAGTGAATAGGCTCAGGACATCATCAGCCATTATCTGTCAACATAAATGCTATGTTGGTTACTCTAAATGTACATATTAAAAGGCTTCTCAAAGGTACAAATCACAATTATGAAATCCTTTCTTTCTTGCAAATGAAATACTAGTTTTAACATAAATAGCAAATTAAAATGTGTGGGTCAACAGTCCCAATAACGGTCACCAGCCAGCACTATCTGCTTCACTATTTTAAATTAGCAGGGTGTGCAGGAGGGGGAAAGCAGTTACTGAAACCTACTGTCAACAGAGCAAATTGGCTGTTCCGTGCCAGCAATCAGCAGCCATTCAGCAACTCTGTACTCCAAAACACCTTTACTTTAAATTGTGATAGCTTTTCACCAAATGCAAAATCAGTTTTCAAAGATATCCAAGAGTAGGAGGTTTTTATGAAACCCTGCAAACAAATTTCATAAATAAAGAAAACTCAGAATCAAAGAGGAGCGACAGGCATTTGCAGATAGTAGAAGATAACGCTCTTTTGATTCTCTTATTGCCTTACACACTTCTTGGAAAGCCCTTGGCCTGGAAGGACTGCGCATGCGCAGGCAGTTTAGCAAGTTAGAAAAGAAGCAGTTTCGCATCTATTACACAATTATGCATCTATTATCTGTATAACAAAAGCACAGAAATGGTCTCATATTCCCACACATTTTAAACTCCACATCAAAACTCAAACATTGCAAGTTTTATGCAATTCAAGTACCCAGGCTTTGCTATAGTTTTCTTCATTACAGTTAAATTTGGAAGTAGAATACTGACAGGAGACAACCAGTGCTCAGAAAAATACATGCGAGGAGGAGGTTCTGAGTATTCTTTCTGAAAGGGCTCATCGTTCTGACATGAAAAAATAAGAACTCACACCTCTGTAGATCCATTTCTCACACTTTATAAGCTTCATGATGGTGATCTTGGTGATTTAATAAGTTTGTATAACAATAATTTATTTTGACATGAGTAGTTTAACAGTGAACATGCTACATCAGAAACAGATATTACAAATCCAGTCTAAACCCTGATCTCTTCACCTTTGTTAGCTTTCAGTTCTTTCATTGTATAATAGAACATACACTTTGAATTTTAACTATAGATAAGCTGATGTTTACACCTATGCAGAGGAACTTACAAACCATATTCTTCTAAGTCAACAGTTATCCATACATGACACTCAGTCTACAGACAGGAAACTTTGGTCCTTTGAATGCTACTTACACTCTAGGACTTGTGATCGCTGGGGCTTGTTCATGTTCTATTCCTTGTTGTTTATGAAACTTATAGCTGAGAAGGGTAGGAAGTATATAATACAAAAGACACATCATCTGGACAGTATAAAAACTATTTTAATAAAATTAAAAGCTCTGGAATTATACAAGAGGGAGAGTTTAATTAAAACATGTATGGCTATATTGTCTGCAAGGAAGTCTTTGGGATAGATGGACCCTGTGGAAAGAAGTGCTGGGCCTTTCTTGCTTTTGTACGCTACTTTAGCGAACCTTGTTCATCTGACTTCAGCTACTTTTAAACCAAATCTCTGTAAAACTATTCCTGTATCCACCTCAAAATACTGGTTTTTTGCAATGTTACTCATTGCTGCTTAAGAAGGAATATTAGAAAACCACTTCATCTCTATTTTCCAGTCTTCCTATCCTTGAGAAGGGTTGTCAAGCTAAGAAATAACTATGGGGAGCCCCCTGTTAAAGTGCTCACAGTGATAATGCACATTAATTTTCACCACTGTTGCATGAGTATCTCCATGCTGAGAAGAGTTTACATATTGATGAGAACAGCATAAAGATACTTCCCTGTAGTTTCACAGTGCACAAGAATAAGACTGCAGGGTTCTCAAACTCTCACCTGAAGTTTCTGTACAAGAAGGGACATATCTATAACCCCCTACTGCTATACAAAAGAAGAAAATAATATGTTCTCCATGCCCATTGCAAACAGGACTAGTAATGGTTTTAAATTACAATGAGAAAGCTTCAGCTTTAATGCAAACAAAACCCCTTCTATTAGTAGAGACTTGGAAGAGATTGCCTGAGGAGCCTGCAGAGCCTCTATAATTTCAAATCTTGAACTGTAGCTTAGACAAACTTCTGTCCTAAATCCGGAGACCGATGAGCTTTGAACTGTCCAGTACATTAAGCATGGCAAGGCTCCAAATGAGCTCTCCAAGCTGATGAGTTCTTTGACAAATTTTCACGTGCAGTGCTAATCCAGCTACAATAAGAGCTGTTTAGCAGCAGGTACAGTATCAAAAAATGACATTTTATTTCACTCTCCTCCTTCAGTGAGATATACACTACAGTTCTGCAGTGAGTTTGATTAAAAACAAACAGAAGGAAGCAATCCAACACTATTTTGACTCTTCAAAACATGCAACTATGTAGTCAGTCCCTATGAATGCCAGAGGCAGAGGAATGTTTTGGGATCAGTTTACAAAACCAGAAGTTCAAGTACAACAGTGAGGTAATTGTTAAGATCTGACCATTTTATTGAACAGTCGAAGAATTGCATTGGGTAAGAGAAGAAAACAAGACAAACTCAATCTCTATTTTAAGTTAATGTGCGGAAACTACATAAAAAACTACAGAATTCATATTGTTAACGCTTCTGACCCCTGTTTTCTACTTTACGTTCTGTAGCTGACCACAGTGATTGTTCAGGCACGTACACAGAGCATAAGAAGAATTTGGGGAAGCCTCAATTCTTAGGTGGGATTTTGGCCTATTCTAGTTTTATTCAACATCTTTATTGATGACCCGGATGAGGAGATTGAGTCTGCCCTTAGTAAATTCGCAGATGACACCAAGTTGGGGGGAAGTGCTGAACAGCTAGAGGGTAGGAAGACACTACAGAAAGATCTGACAGGCTGAGTCAATGGGCAGAGGCAGCAGCTACCGACTGGGGGATGAGTGGCTGGGACCTACCAGTACTGGTTGACAACCAACTGAATAGGAGCCAGCAGGGTGTCCAGGTGGCCCAGAAGGCAAATGGCATCCTGGCTTGGATCAGCAATAGTGTGGGCCAGCAGGACTAGGGACATAATTCTCCCCCTGTAATGGGCACTGGTGAGGCCTCCCCTCGGGTACTGGGGGCAGTGGTGGGCCCGGGCCCCTCACTTCATAAAAAGATAGAGGGGCTGGAGCAGGTCCAGAGGATCAGCAAGGCTGGGGAAGGGACTGGGGGGGAAAGTCTGATGAGGAGAGGCTGAAGGAGCTGGAGATGTTTAACCTGGAGAAGAGGAGACTCCGGAGGGGATCTTCTTCCTCTCCTCAGCTCCCTGAAGGGAGGTTGTAGTCAGGTGCGGGTTGGGCTCTTCTCCCAGGCAACCAGTGACAGGACAAGAGGGCAGAGCCTGAGGCTGCCAGGGGAAGGTTAGGTTGAATGTTAGGAAGCCCTTCCTCTTGGAAAGCATGATTAAACACTGTAATGGACTGCCCAGGGCAGTGGAGAAGTCTCCATCTCTGGAGATGTTGAAAGACAGAGTGGCTGTGGCCACAGAGGGCTGTGGCCCTTAGTGTCCTAGCCTGGCCACTGTGGTGATGTTAGGTCCTGGGCTGGATGAGCTCAGAGGGCTTTTCCAGCCTCAATAATTCTATGATTGTCAAGTAACATTGAAGTTTCTTTTGGATCAGAAGCACATAAGACATCCAAGCTGATTTACAAGACATGCTTCCAGCTATTCTTAGCACTTGGAAGACCTCATGCAATTCATCTACATCCTTTTAAAGTTTTGAAGTCAGAACTGGACTCAAGCATTCCTTTTTATGACTCGGTAATTCCATCTAGACTGGCAATGTTAACTGGTTACTTGATTTCAATACCTTTGCTTATATACTGAAGAATCAAAATTGCTTCCTTAATGTTGGTTTACTCATGGTATAGAAGTTTCTAAGGCTGAACTACTACCCCTTTCACTTCCTTTCTCCTCCTACTCACAGAACACTGGTATATTTGAGGTCGGTGAGCTGACTGAAAGCTTTTTACCTGGGAAGCAGGGAACATGAGACACATCTGCATGTTTTAAAAGAAGTCCAACCTTTGTACGTTTGTTAGTCCAGACAGAGCATCTGGCACAATTGGCTTCTTCCACTGCCAGTAATACAGTCTGCTACAGCATTTGTGTATGAAAAAACTGAATTAGTACTTGAACTTGGTTATTTTAAGCACATATACACTAAATATTTTTATTACTTGGTCTTTGAAAGAAAAGGCATTTTACTTGGTTTTGCATTTCTATTGCAGTCAAATTCTACCACCATGTTGCTTTAACCTAAATCTTCTGAACAAAGGGTCGCTACAGCCCAAAAAATAATAAAGCAATCTTAGTTAGGAAACTCTATAGAAAGGCAAAGGAAACAAGGCTGTTTAAACAGACTTAATTAACATGGCAATGTCCTGTGGCTTCATTTGGATGCTCAGTTTTTCTCTGGGTAGCTCTAATTTCAAAAGATGCTGAGGGACATTTTTTCAGCATCATGTGCTTGGCCCTGAGCAAGCCGTAAGGGACTGGAGTGGAGTTTACTAGTAAAGATTACAATCTTTCAGCAAACTTCTCATTCACTTTTCTACTGACCACAAAGGTAACACTGTGGTTCTTCTTGTTACTGTAAGACTGTCTCTCATATCCCTAGAGATCTTTAGGCTTATTTGTCACATCCCTTTTTACAACATCTAATTCCACACAGCTCATTAATTACTCAGATACACAAACACATGCCTATCCACAAATGGCTGGGCATGACAATTAATAGCCTAGAAAATAGGCTTCTGAAATAATCTCACTGACTAGTAAGGTCAGTAATGCGCAGCAGCAAATGCTTCTTGAAGCACTCCATTGTAAACACAGAACCATACATAACTCCACATCTGCAGGACAGTTAAAACAACATGGAGATTTAGAAGGTCGCCATAACAACAGCATTCACCATCAAGCAGAGGTCATGTTCACCCTGATGTACACTGCTACTTCTCCACTTCCCATTTTTGAATTTAGGAAGTGGAAAGGTAAAAAAAAAAAATCCACAAAACTACCTTCATTATTAGAACTAACCATTCATGACAGTTTTCTCAGACACAGGATAGCTACCTTAACCCCATTGAAATTATATTTTGCCACCAATCTGATAGAGAGACAATTCTGTTCACTCAACATTGCAGATACCAGTAGTTTAAATAAGTTATTACAGTTCACCACTGCGTTGGATCCTTTCATTGAATCCCTGTAGGAAAACTGCCATCATTCTTCATGTCTAAAGAACAAGATCCTCTCTATCTTAATTGTAACGCAATATTTGAAATGGCCTTCTCCGCAAAACAGGCTTTTTCCTCAGCTGTGTTCTGGATGCAGCACTTATCCTGCATTTAAGCAGGGTTTCAGGTGAATTAAAAAAGACAGATATAGCAGCCCTCAAGTAACACATGAAAGTCTTATTGTATTAGTCATTTTTGCTGTCATTTTGTATTAGTGTCATATTAGTCTAACGCAAAACTAACATGATCCTGAAACGTTAGCATATCACAGATTACTCAGCGTGTCAAGATTGAGTCTGATCACATTACTTTGCTGGGTGTAATCTAGTGGTGAAACCCTTCCTTGCTACCCCTGAAACTGTGCAGGGTCAACAGGAAACAAAGGGCACAGAGTGTGCAAGACTCCAAAACCTGAATAATAGGCGTTAACAGCTCTTGTGCCCGATGGATGAACTTGACAGTAACAGATCAGAGAGCGCTGATTCCATCTAGGAATCTGTTAAAACAAGGAAAGTGCTCCCTTTTCACCTTAAGATGATTTTGAGTCTCTCCATACCAACTGAAGAACTACCATCAAAAAAGCAGCACTTGGAACTGTTATGACAGGAGAAATGTCACCAAGGGCATTAGACTGCCCCTTTGAGTCCTCTTTGCATTTAACCATGAACTATTACATTGGGTAATAAAATAAGTGTGCGTGGTTCTCTCAAACAATATTTTATTCTAGTGGGCAGGCATGAAGCATGAAGACAGCTCCATATCTGAGAGCCAGAAGTTTTGACTGGTTTTTCCTTGTCAGGTCCTGAAAAACCCAAGAGAAAAGCAGAGTAATTTCTGGCCTGGAAATCATACCTAGGTAATGGCATGGAAACAAAAACTGAATAAAATCCCCATCCAATCAACCTCCATTGCTGCTCTCTTTGGTGACAACTATTAAAATACTAGTTGACAAACCAAGAATTGAATATTTCTACTATAAAGGCACACACAAGGCTGGGGGTGAACACCACAGCCATTACAAGGTGTGACAGTTCCTTCTCAGGTGAGGAAGAGGTGGAACTTGTGTTTCTTTTTCAGAGGTCTCCATGATCTTCATTTAAGTAATTATTAAAAATAGTTAAATAATTTTAAGTAAAACATTATTTAAATGAAACGTTGTGGTGGGTTCAATACCACAATTAAACAGAAGGAAACGCAGCTACGTCTTGATAAGATCTCGGATAGAGTTTACCAGACAATGGGTAGCTTAGGTAAAATGAAATGGATTTGTTTTAGGGAAAATGAAATGGGTTTGTTTTAAGGAAAAAAAATGGGTTTGTTAAATCTATAACTACATACAGAAAGAAGAAAAAGTTTAAGCAAGTTGGCGCACAAAAATGATACGCTCTGTCACAAATGTAACCACATATTCTGAGAAAAATATGATGGGAGATTACTATGATATTGGTCCTTGGGTTTTTATGTTAGAGATCTGGGGAAAGCACGTCAGTCAATCAGAGAGGGGTAAAACCACCGTCTCTTCTTTTCATTCTGAAAGACTTGTCAGGTCTTCCCTAAGTCGCACACCATGGTCAGCAGACACTGAATTCTCGGCCGTTCCAGACTGGCAAACTCTTCAATCCCTCAGCATAACTTGTCTGGCAAAAACACTGATCCAACAGGCCTGATTTCTCGGAGCCTGAACTGCATCCCTCGATGCAGGAAACATGTCTTAAAAAGAATCCAGCCTCTTTTCTTGCCAAAGGTTCGAGGATTCTTGAGTCTTTCTACTTCTTTCAGAACAGAAAGTTCAGCTAAGCATGAAGGAATTCTCAGATCCCTCTCTTGAGGCTTCTTTCCCCAATACTCAAGCATTCTCA
Source organism: Rhinopomastus cyanomelas (assembly GCA_013400115.1). NCBI lineage: Eukaryota > Metazoa > Chordata > Aves > Bucerotiformes > Rhinopomastidae > Rhinopomastus > Rhinopomastus cyanomelas. The sequence continues at coordinate 359,385 of VXBP01003494.1, read as the reverse complement.
GCTTTTCTCAGTGGCAAAAATGACGAATAATTTCTCTTCTTGCTGATCAGTGGTTTGAAGATGGCAGCGGCTGCATGGCCAGCCACATGGCAAGCACATCGCCCGTGTCAGCAGGGGCTTCCCCCATGCCACAAACACAGCCAAGAGAGTTCTATTCCTCTCCTCTTTCTCTCTCTCTGCTTCCTCCTGCTTCAATTACAGGGGAAAGGGGAGTGTTTTTCAGCTTACTATGTGTTGCTGGATGCAGCTCTGTATCACTTCATGCAGGGAGAAATCAGCACTGGTGGTTTTTGCTGTTGCTACACCCGGCCGCCTTGGAAGGCGAGCAGAGGAAGAGCTTTCCATCAGCACACCACAAAGGCCAGTCATGGCTCTGCCAGCACCACGGTCCGCTGTTCCAACTCAGAGGCCAGGCTGCATTGGGGCCCATGTTGCAGCTCGCTTCTCCCAGGGAGAAAGTGGCATGGGAGGCAGCCACTGCTACTGGCAGGGGATGGAGCCACGGTTGCCAGTCCCACCACATCCCATCCCATCCCCTACCCCACCCAGGACTGGGGGCAGGGTAAAGCTCCCAGAAGAAAAAGGAGCTGGGCTCTTCAGCCAGCGCTCTGTTACAGAGTCACCTAGTGCCTGCCCTTCCCAGGACATTTCACTGGAAGAATTCTCTTAAAGTGAAACGCACATTTTTCTTCCGTTTTATACATCTATACATCTGAAAATTTTGATAATTTTCAAACCTTAACAAACATGTATTGAAAACAAACACTGAAGCTGAAACAGGCCAAATAAAGCCACATCATCAAGGTTTTACTAGATTGTTATTTACTTATACAGAACAAGAAGATTTGAGAATTGAAGTGTTCCCAAAATGAAATTTGCTAGGAATGTGAAACAATTTGCCCAAAATAAAACACAATGAGAACATAAGCTATTCAAAATCATTTATTCTAAAACTAGAGGCAATTTAAGAAGCAATCACAGAAAAATATGGCCTTTCACACTAATTGCTCTGCCTTACTTTTTGCAATAGTCACTATGCAGTGAAATAGCACGGCTACTCTGGGCTTCACAAATACTGCTGCCTACTAGGCAACCATGGAGTAAGAATCATTATGAAGTTTACATTTTGATGCTCACATACATGTGACACTGACATGAAGCATAAGAGCAAAGAGGGGGTTTCTCATTAATAAGCAGGAAAAGACAGACAGAAAAAGAAGTCATGAAGAGCCAGGCTGTAACAACCCTTATATGCAGAGTTTCAGCACAATATTTACATATTGCAGCTTAATCTTTATATTTTCAACTGTGCATACCCCTTACTCCTGTTCTCATTGTGTATATAGATATTACATACAGTTTTTGGTATAAAAAGAGCTCTCCTCACAGTTTAGAGAGGCGTGGGCAAGGACCAAGTCACTGCTTTAATACACTTGGCACTTTCTCACATGCACAAACAAGTAGCTGTCTGTATACATGCAAGAATGAAGCTCTCACAGTTTTCTAGCTATCCAACATATAGATGGGCTTCTGCATGAAAAGACATCGTTCACAAATACTGAGTATAAGGCAACACAACAAAACTGCTATTTAGTCTTTAAAAAAGCACCCTAGATAACGCTGAAGTCATTTTAAAGTCTTTACACTTTCTGCAAAGGCTGGGAAAGTTTCAGCCTAGTTTCACAGGTTTAAGTCAAGATTCAAAATATCAGATTTTATATAACCAAACACTATAGGCAGCTACATTACCAGCTTAATGCTATTTCAACTTACTGAGAGAGCTGTAAGCACATGATTTGATGAGCTGAGTTTTACTGAGTTTGAGTATTTAAAGCTGTTCAAAGTCCCATGGAAATCCAATAAACACCTACTGGATCAAACTGCCATCTGCTGGGTGTTTCTGGGATTTCAGCGGTTTAGTTACCACATTTGTCTCCACGTCTTGAAGTATTTTGAGAAGAACTACGAGAAATCTTTCCATTTCCATCCCATGTCTCTTGAAGTTTGGTTTGCAATAATTGCTCTTCCAGTAGAAATGCTGTCAGCAGCAGCAGCCTTAGGATTAACCATGCCACAGACATCCTGTGGCCCTGCATAATCCCATCAATAATAGTAGGAACAAATTACTTCAACTACTTCCATTAAGAAGTCATATAACAGAGGAGCAAATTTCCAAGAACTACTTTTTCAGGCTTTTGAGGACATTTTTCTCCTTGGAACCACTCAGAGCTAGGGTTATAGCCACTTAGAAGCAAGGTTACTCTGACAGTGCACCAGATAAGTTAATAACTGGTACAATGAAGTGCAAACAGGGCAATCCTATACATTTGTTCACAGTAAGAACTAACGGTGCCATGCTCAACTCTTAGAAGTTGGAGCTCAAATCAGTTAGGTACCAGAAGGAAGAACATTTATAGAAAATGAGTATTAGTTGCATACACACAGACTGGGGGATAGGGTTAGGTCACTTCCCTGCATGAAGTGACCCAGAGATGCATCCAGGCTCCAGAGGCTTTTCACAAGGCTAATCTTCACCATGAAAGCAGAAGTTGGAGGAGAGAAGAGAAAGAAACACAGGTTTAGTCGAGTGGCATCATTTCCCTTCATCTCACCAGCAGGATTTAGTTGTGCTAGAGGAAGGCTGAAGAAAGCCTGGGCTTAAGCTGGTAACCTATGCTTCCAAGGATGTAATCCTTCCTTAGGCTTAAAGTTATGCTACTTCAAACTGCATTTGAACCATATCAGGTATAAAAGTAATCAAAAAAAAGAGTTCACTGCTATTTAAGCAAAAATAAACAACATGTTGTGTGTTTAGCTTTTCTGTATAGAAAGATAAAAGATTAAGAGATCTAATCACACTTTCATGCTGATGAAACCTTCTTCACAAGATTTTGGACTGATAGAAGTAATTAAAAAAGTCATCTCCATAGTCTGAGTTCAGAATGACAACCCTATTACTAAAATGCACACATCAAGAACAAACGGAACCCTAGTTATTTCTCAGAGTTCACAACATAAGATCAGGTAACACTAGACTCTTCATAATTCCTTGTTTTCAATGAAAAATGGATAAGTCAGTGTGTTGCATAAATCACCACGAATTCTTGGTGACCCGAGGGGTGCAAAAGTACTGTACAGAGACAGGTAATTCTATAGTACTTGTACTCCACACAATTTTAATAAATAGTGGGCTATACTCAGATTCTCCCCGTTTTTGTTTCACCCCATCCCCTCTTGCATTAGCTATGGTGTATCAGAGACTCGCAGAACGGTAGGGGTTTGAAGGGATCCTTGGAGATCCATGTCCAACCCCCTTGCAGAGCAGGTTCAGCTAGAGCAGATCACACAGGAACATGTCCAGGTGGGTTCTGAAGGTCTTGAGTATGAAAACACCACAAGGTGTATCCAAGGTGTGGTGTTGGATAATTAGTCCTATACAACAAATCATATGTTGTCTAAAACTACGGACTCTGGCATTTCATAAGAATTATGAGTTATCATCCCATGATGGATGCTTGAAAAACTGCAGCCATTTCAGTCAGTAAGGACCCATTAATTTCTTTGGGAACTGCCACATGAGAAAACGCACAAATTGCAACTAAAAGAAGCTAACTCAAGAGAAACTCAAGCTCAGGAATTTAGCCATGCATGAATGCACATATTTCAAAAGTCAAAGAGGTGTTCTGAGTCTGCAGAAGGGAGGTTTACAATGAACCTGAGTCAAAAGGGTGTTTTCCTTAGGGAGGTCTGTCAGGGAAAGTGTGCTGGTTTGAGGGTTAAAGGCAGAACCCTTTAAAACAGATTGTTAGATTCCCCTCCAACCAATACAGAAAGAGAATATAAATGAATTTGAAAAGTAGAATAAATTGTAAAAATTATTAAAAATGAAATAAATTTAGAAGAAAGAAAAATAACAACCACAGAAAAACCTTCACAATAAAGAAAAGGGAAATTTAGGGAGATGATGTAAAGGAACAACTATGTACAAAAAGCAATTGGATGTAGTTTTGGCCTCCACTCAGTAGGGGGCACTCGCCATACAGCAGCAGCAACAGGTGGGTGCATGCTTCCACATCCGCATCTGCACCAGAAGAGAAGGAAGGGAGGAAAAATGGTGCAGGCCAGTCGTGTACCCCACATGTATCCAGTGCTTGGTGTTCAGGACCTGGCTGGCTCTCCACTCAAACCCCCACAGGCTTCATCCCCCTCATGAAAACAGAACTGCACTTAAAACTGGTTCAAGGCAAAAATTCAAGCGCAAAATCCCCTCTCCATCTGCCACCAAAAATTGATAAAAGCTCAAGTAGTACCACAGAGAGTAAAGGGTATCTCTCAGGAGAAGGCAGCTGGGCTAAGGACAATCAGTGCAGGGCCATGCTTCCTCTCTCCTCCATGGCTGGCTGGGGACTGCCTGTAGCCACACCCCTGCTTCCAGATTGTCCCTCAAGTACTAGCGTCCCCCTGGATACTTTACTACACATTCTCTGTTCCCACTGTGGGGCAGAGGGGAGTGGTTTGGGACATACATGAGTTTTTCTGGGTCCCAAAATCTAACCCATCATAGAAAGCAATGTTGAAACCAGTCAAAAACCTTTCTGCTGGAAAAGTAGGATATCACACCTGCACTATAGTATCAGTGGGAGGATTAAGGCTTGGTTTGAACACAATTTATCACTCTGAAGATTTAAATTCACATGGATGTGTGCTATCTCATTGGATTTTGACTGCCCAGGCAAAGCACTGATCGAGATTTCTGAAGTTTTCATAATCACAAAATATCTTTGTTTTGAAGAAACCTTTAAGATCAAGTTCAAGCTTCAACCCAGTACTGCCAGGTCACCCCTAACCCACATCCCTCATCACTATGTCTGGCTGGCTTTTAAGTCCCCCCAGGGTTGGTGACTCCACCACCGCCCTGGGCACCCTGTTCCACTGTTTGACAAACTTTCAGTGAAGAAAGTCTACCTAACATCCAGCCTAAATCTTCTTTGGTGCAGCTTGTGGCCATTTCCTCTGGTCTTGGAATGTCCCATCTTTCTGGACACCTTTTCTCCCAATTAACTCTTTCAACAGTCTCCTTAATAGGTCAAGGTCTGCCCTCCAGAATACCAAGGAGGTAGTTCTACTCATCCCCCTGCTTACTTTCCCAAGAGTTGAAAACTCTGTCGCTAAGACCAAGATGATGACCAGCTTTCACAGAACAATAGGAATTGGAAGGGACCTATGGAGAGCATCTAGTCCAATCCCTCTGTTAGAGCAGGATCTCCTAGATGAGATTGCACAGAAACATGTCCAGGCAGGTTCTGAATGTTTCCGGAAGAGGAGACTGCACAACCTCTCTGAGAAGCCTGTTCCAGTGCTTTGTTACACTCACCATGAAAAAGATTTTTATGTTTAGCTGGAATGTTCTGTGTTCTAGTCTATGTCCATTGGCCCTTGTTCTGTCACTGGGCACTGGGGGAGTAGAAGACTCTAGTGCCTTCCTCTTGATATTTGTAAACATTGATCTGATCTCCCCTCAAACGTTTTCTCTTCAGGTTAACCAGTCCCACCTCTCTCAGCCTCTCTTCATAAGGAAGAAGCTTCAGCTGCCTGATCATCCTAGCAGATGTGCTGGACTTCCAGTAACTCCTTGTCCTTCTTGAACTGAGAAACAGTCCACATGTCCCACTAGTCCTTCTCTGTTCACAAACAGCAAGCCTAGTAGGGAGTCTTCCCTAGCTGTCTCACCAGGTGAGCCTTTCCTGTAGGTAGATAAGAGAGCAAACACTGGCTCCTGCCAAAGCACAAGCTGAAAGGACACTATACAGCCAGTAATGGAGCTTTGCCAATGATCAAAGCTATTCTCATCTGGAATTTTAGATCAGTCCCAGGACAGGAAAAGCACCCACATGTGCTTCTCTCATTACTTTGATTATCTTAAAGTATTTAGACTCCTTGACTAAAATGTATGATAGAAAAACATCTATTACAAGTAATACAGACATTTGAGTAATTTTCTTCTTGTCTGAAACCTTGTTTGTTACACAAAATGGAATCTTTACCTTTGAAGCACAGGGACTTGGGTTATTTGAGGCTTTTGTTAGTCTGGGTTTTTTAAGTTCCTGCCCATCAAAAACCCTATGAAATTTTAAGATAAGATTACTACATGTACTACCTATGTGAGGTAGGTTACAAGTACTCAAACTTCAAGTACAAGTATAAATTAGAGTCAGACTTCAGTCTTTCACACCACATAAAGAATCACTTCATATTCAGCAAGGACAGGCAAGGAAGGAGAGGTGGTAAGGTGGCCCTCAACATCAGGCAATGTGTTGATAATATGGAGCTCAATTAGGATAACAATTGGGTTGAATGCCTATGGGTAAGGATGAGGGGGAAGGTCAACAAGGCAGATAGTCTGTTGGGAGACTGTTATGGACCACCCAGCCAGGATGAGGAGGTGATAAGGCATTCTACCTGTAGAACTTCTGTGGTCTCTTGCTCTTGTTGTCTTGTGGGACTTCAACTACCAGACATTTGCTGGAAATACAAGACAATAGAGAGGAAACAGTCTAAGAGGTTTCTTGAATGTGTGGAAGAGAACTTCTAGACACAGCTCATAAGTGGGCCCAGTACTCAGCAAAGGTGAAGCCTCACCTTGTTCAGTTCTGGACACCCCAACACATTGAGATGCTGGAGCAGGTCCAAAAAAAGGCAACAAAGCTAGAGAAGGGCCTGAAGGACAGATCTGAAGAGTTGCAGCTGAGGGAAGTGAGGTTGTTTAGTCTGAAGAAAAGGAAGCTGAGGGGAGACCTCATTGGTCTTTAAAGCTACCTGAAAGGAGGTGTAGAGAGGAGGAGGTTTATCTCTTCTCTCAAGTCACTAGCGACAGGACAAGAGGAAACTGCCTCAGGTTGTGCTAGGGGAGAGTTAGCTTGGACATGAGAAAAAATTTCTTCCCTGACAAGAGTGGTCAGGGATTCGAACAGGCTGCCCAGGGAGGTGGCAGAGCCACCATCTGCTGAGGTGTTCAAAAAACACATAGATGGGGACCAGGAAAACAGGGTTTAGTGGGCATGGTGGGATCAGGTTGATCATATAAATATCAAAGGGAACTTCTTCACAGTGAGGGTGATGGAGCACTGGAACAGACTACCCAGGAGAGTCATGGAGTCTCCTTCTCTGGAGACGTTTAAAACCTGCCTGGATATGTTCCTGTGCAACTTGGTCTAGGAGATCCTGCTACGGCAGGATTGGACTAGGTGATCTTTCGAGGTCCCTTCCAATCCCTAATATTCTGTGATTCTGTGATAATTGGACTGGACAGTTTTGTAGGTCTTTTCTAACTTTAATGGTTCTATGATTCTATACAGTTCAAATCTTAAAGCCTATGCAAAACCTAGGTAGGATTCTCAAGGTTTGGCTAAGAACATTTTATTCAGCAAATTTTAATGCACAAACTTCTTCGAACTGTTCTCAAAATCACTTTCTGTGTCTACCGTATATTCTTCAGAGTAAACTGATTATCATATGTGAGTAATAAACTTGTATTTAAGCACAGAGTGAAAGGCTTTGTAAAAAAATACATGAATCTATTTTCTAATGATACTAGCATGGGCAAATTGATTAATACATTCCTTCCTTTTCAGTTTCTAAAGAATCAGCCAATGTTACACTAAGACTAAACAATTAAGATGCTATGACCCTAATATTCTTTCTATATTGTGTATTTGCATTCCAAGATAGTTGCATTATTGAACTTGAAAGTGATAATTCTGTATTTCTGGGTTTCATTTGAATCCAAGAATGCTTAAATATTTAAAGTAATAAAGTGCTATCACCCTCCACAGCAGAATAAGGGCTGAGAAAACCTGTCAGATTCTAAGATGCTGGTTTTGTGACAATTACCACTGCTGGTGATTGGATTTCTTCCTAAAAATCATGCACTTTGATAAAAGATGCTAGGAAAGTAATACCATGCACTATGTCCAGACGTATTGCAGAATACATCGATCTCATGCTGCTGTACTAATCGATGAACTCAAAATGGCTCTTTTGTTCCTGAATTAACTTTATGTAACATTTTACAAGAAGGTAACAACTTTTCCTAATATTCCATTCCTTCAGTGACCAAAGATGAACTTACCCTGAAAAAACAACAGTCTTTTAGACAGCAGTATCTACTAGGTACACTTTTAGTTACTTTCTGGATTGTCTTATCTGCAAACACCTCAACCCTGGAAGAAACTGATTTTGCACAAATCCAGAAGTTTCAGGAATCAGGGAGCAGGAAGGAGACACCCCCTCTGGCAAGGGGATTGGACTAGATGATCTTTCAATGTCCCTTCCAATCCTTGATATTGTGAGATTCTGTGATCCTGTTACTTCTTATGACAGTCAAGAAAAATATTCTCAGGGCTCCATCTTTCATGTCTCCACTCTTCAGAGGATGCCTCTTACAGAGCATGTGGCATTCAGCCTGGTGGGAGATACCTAAAATTAAGGGCACCCTAAAAAAACCCCTTCAGCTCAGGTGTAAGGAACTTGAGCATAGAAATACTGGAACAGGTTGCCCACGGAGATTGCAGAGTCCCCGTCTCCGGAGATATTTCAGACCAATGTGGATGTGGTTTTGTGTAGTTGATTTAGGCTTTTTAGGCAGTTATGTTTTTCACTAATCTCTCAACACTAATCCTGTTGAGCAGGAGGGTTGGACCCAATGGCCTCTGAAGGCCCCTTCCAACCCTAATAAACTCTGTAGACTGTGTAAACCGCTGAGAAGGACTCTCAGAAGATCTCTTCTTAGCAAAACCATCTAACATGGGTTTTGGAGAAAAGGACATAAAGCAGGAGTAAGGAAACTAAGTGTAGATCTATTTAGGCTTTTCTGTTTGTTTCCACATGGATATTAATTTTCCCTATTAAGAAGTGGAGGGGCAAAATAGAAGAGTTACCATGGAGACCACTAGTTTCTTATTAGCAAACACCACAGAAATTAGCTGAAAAAGCTAGATAGGACAGATGCTAAACACACTTTCTTTCTGAACTCACATTCATGCTACTATGTGGGGGTTTGTTCTTACATTCTGTCCAGACTTGCACACAAACAGATCCTTTGTTTAGAAAAAACCTAAGAGAGAATTATTTCAATGAAAGAGCACAAGGATCATTTACAAATTTAGATGGTTTTAATTTTCTAAAAATCAAACACCTAAGCTAAGAAATATCTCAATTTGTTAGGCTACTAGCTAAGTGCAATTTGCAAACACTTAAAGCCAAGCAGTTTATGTAAAATTCAGGTAGGAAGCTGCATACTAAAGTCACACAGATTAAATCCAACACACTGAGCACAAGTCCAAAGAACAGAAATTGGAGGTAAAATGTGCAATAAAACACTGTAACTCTTTGACTGACAGGAATCAAATTAAATATGACAAATCCATCAGCCAAAAGTAGCAGTGCAGAAACAGTATGGGCTCCAGAATGAGAGGCCTAGTAGTGACAGGATGGGGGCAATGGTTTTACATTTGAGAAGGGCAGACAGAAATGAGATGTTAGGAAGAAGTTCTTGAGTAGGAGGGGGATTGAACACTGGAATAGATTTCCCAGGAAAGTTGTTGAGGCCCCATCCATGGAGGTATTCAGTGTGAGGCTGGACATTGGGCAACCTGATCTTTTTGAGGATGTCCTTGCTTGCTGCAGGGTGGTTGAATTAGATGCCCTTTGGAGGTCACTTCCAATCTGGGCCATTCTATGATACTTGGAGTCCCCTCCAAACTCATGTAAGCTTTAAGAATGGGGGGGAAATAACTACAAGTGTTAAAAAATTGGTAGTATCAACCAATCACAGAATCACAAAACATTAGGGATTGGAAAGGACCTCAAAAGAGTCCAATCCCCCTGCCAGAGCAGGATCACTCAGACCAAGTCGCATAGGAACATATCCAGGCGGGTTTTAAACATCCTGTATTATGCATGTTTATCACTTCTTTCTCATTTTAGCATCCTTATGCTTTCAGTTCCAGGATACTGTGAAACTGGTTTTAAGAACAAGAACTAAAAGTCGTGGAGAAAAGGAATGACTGAGTCTAATTAAAAACTCACCTGATAGGGAACATCACCTGTTTGATGAGTATATGAACACCATAAGATGAGGAACGCATTTTTAAATTTTACTTTTGCCTGTCATCTGGAACTCTTTAAAGGTCTTCATTAAAACTCAAGTTCACATTAACTTGTAATGGTTCACTCCAGAAAACTTATAATCAAGAAAAATTCTACTTAAAAAAAACAAACCGAATATCCCGTGCCTGAGGACTGGAGGAGAGCCAAACAGAAATTTCTTTAGCAGAGCAAGATACCTCTCAGGAGAAACCAAAGTTCTAATGATGGAGTCTATAAACTAACAACATGTGAGGTATTAAAAAACAACTCTTCTCTTATAGCAGTAGCACCAACAGTGCAAGAGAGGTCAGGGATCTTACTCCCTGAAGAACTCTTGAAGGTCTCTTCCATTCAAAACTATTCTATGATTGTATGCCTATGACCTGCTTCTGATTCAAGGCCACTTGTTACCACTTTTCAAACTACTGAGGCAAGATAGTCACTTTGCTCAATGAGGAAACGTTTTTACTTCCTCTTTACTTTTCATCACAAGACAGACCTAGCCACTGTTTGGCTCTTTATTAATTTACATTGCATTTTAATATTTAGAGTAAACAAATGCCATCTCTAATTTTAGCACCAACAGTATTTCACAGATTCACAGACTTATTAAGGTTGGAAAAGCCCTCTGAGCTCATCCAGCCCAGCCCAGGACCTAACATCACCACAGTGGCCAGACCACGGCACTAAGGGCCACAGCCAGGCTGCCCTTAAACACCTCCAGGGATGGGGACTCCACCACTGCCCTGGGCAGTGCATTCCAGGATCTGATCACCCTTTGCAGGATGAACAGCTTCCCAACATCCAATCTAACCCTCCTTGGTGCAGTTTCAGGTCCTGCCTTCTTGTCCTGTTGCTAGTTTCCTAGAAGAGTATGCCTACTAGAATGGACACAGGTTTTGGAGCTACTTGTTTTAATATATTCCAAGTAAATCTGAAGCAAAATGCAGTAGTCTCTCAATATGCAAAGCTACTGTGAAATTGTTCTAAAATGTATATTTTATAAACTAAAACAAGGACCAAATTTTTCATGTCTTGTGCATACAATATTTGCATATTAAGTGAACTCTATTGTACATAATTGGCATATTTCCCTTACATTCTGATTAGCATCTAAATGTTTAAAGGAAGTTACATGCTTGGAATAATTCTTTGGAGAAATGCACACAGAGAGAATTTAACATCCTGTATTAATTAGTGAACCCAAGACAGATTATGCTGGAGTACAATGATTTTGCCTTTGAGTTACGATTTGAATTCTGGAAAAAACAAATCCTCAGAAATAAGAGCTTATATTTTAGAAACACTTATACCTTTGCGAAATTACTCTGGACATCTGCCTGCTGGATAGTAAGTTGTCCATGGAACAGCCATGTGCTCTTATGGCCGAGAAGGCAAATGGTATACAGAGATGCAACAGGAAAATTGTGTCCAGCCAGTGTATGGAGGTTTCTCCTCCCCTTCCATTCTCTGCTGGTGAGACCTCACCTGGAATGCTGGGCTCCTCAATTCAGGAGAGTCAGGGATCTAATGGCAAGAGTCTGACAGAGAGCTGTGGGGATGATTAGGGGACCTGAGCATCTCTCCTATGAAGAAAGACTGAAAGAACTGGGGCTGTTCAGTCTGGAAAAGACTGAAAAAGAGATCCTATTAATGTCTCTAAATCACTGAGGAGTGGGTGTCAAGAGGAATGGGCCAATCCGTTTTCTGCAGTGCCCAGTAACAGGACAATGAATAATGGGGATAAACTAGAACATAGGAAGCTCCACCCAAACATGAAAGGAAATTTTTTTCTGTGAAGGCGACAAAGCCCTGGCACAGGCTGCTAGAGGGGTTGTAGAGTCTCCTGCTCTGGATGCTTTCCAAACCTCCCTAGAAGCAGCCCTGTGTGGACTAACCTAGAGGATCTTGCTTTGACATTGGGGTTGGACTTGATCTCTAGAGGACCCCTCCAACCCCTAACTTTCTCTGATTCTATGACTGAATTAACAGTTATTCTCAGTTAAAGCCACTATTACTTTGTACAATATACTAGAGAGAGTTTGCAGAAAATAATCCATTGATATTCATACTAGATGTACGAAGAAAATTAAATGATACTGACTGCCTTTATAGAAATGGTTATGTGTTTATATAGAAAGGTAACACATGATTGACATTGAAACCTGGAATTATACAACTGCAGCAACCAAAAAGAAATACTAAAAACATTGAGAAGCCCAGCCTTAAAGGAGTCAAAAAAATGGAAATAGATTGTAAACAGCAGCATCACGTTTGATCATGCATGCATGACCTCAAAACATCTTATCCACTTGAGTAAAACAGAGAAGACTTGTTAAGATATCAAGTAATGTATATATGAGAGGAACATCATTTATTCCATGTATATACTCCCATATATGCTTACAGGTGTGATACACACATTTCATATAAGCACACACCTCCTAAACCACCAAAACAAACAGCATGAAAATTTTACACTACCACGCATGAATTAAACTGCTATAAAGATGATGGGAAGTGGGACTGTTGCCCAACATTGGGACACTTAGAAGAGTCAGAACCACCATCCAGCTCCATCATCCTAAGCCACTCTATGATTCTATGATCAAGGAAAGTTTAGGTTCTTTACAGCATAGATTCTTTGCCAATGTGGTCTCTTAATAAACAATTCATACAGATTACACACAAATCATCCAATGGAAATCTGACACTGAGCAGAAAAAGTTACTTCTGGCTTCAGTCCTGGCAAGGGAGAAATACTTTGACTGCTGAATTAAGTAAAACACACTGCTCCTTAAGCTCTAATAATAATTTACACTTTTACATTGCTTTTTAACCTTGTCAGAACTACTGCATTTCTAAACCACTTTTGCTTAATGTTGTCACTGCATGTCATTAAGGGCAAGCATTTTCCAAAGAAGCATTACTAGGGGCTTGCTTCATTCTTGGCTGCTAAGAGATGGAAATATTTTCAATACTTTAGAAGATAATTCAGTTTAGTGTTTAACATTACATATACTCAGTATTGATGCTCACATTATATGTATTGAATTGAATGACAAGACTTCGTTTTGCTTCTACTTATACCAGAGAACAGTGGTACAACAGTGAGGGAGGGATTTAACCCCATTTTATAGATCTGTTGTTTGTACACCATACTCACTTCTCCAAAAAAAATAAAAAAGGAGTTAATTCCCTTTGGCAAAAAGCTACTCACTTGTCTGGAACTGTGAAGCACAAAACAAGCAATATAGAGTATTTCATGAAGTACAGGAACATTTCTGAGAGTGAACAAATAAACCCTAATACTAAAGCTAGATGTGCTATTCACAGATCTTGCAGAACCTGTTTTAAACAACCATTTAAATATTTACAAAGAATAACTCAGGGCACCACTTATCATAGATGTGAGGTTTATGTACTGCAAGCCATATTTATCCTATATTCATGAGCCTGTTTATAGATGTGGTTCTCCATTCATCTGCTGAAGCATCAAAAACATAGTTGGGCAAAACATTAGTACATCAAAGAATAATTTAACATGCATACACGCTTATATCAAGCTTCCTAAGTTACATTTACAGGCTTTTTTACTCAACTAAGAAATAAATTCCATACTGAAAAGATAAAGTCTTTCTCAGTCAACTCTTCACATGTTGACTTGCTGAATTATAGAATCATAGAAAGGTTAGACTTGGAAGGAACCTCAAAGATCATCAAGTTCCAACCCCCTTGCATGGGCAGGGACACCTCCCTCTACACCAGGTTGCTCAGAGGCCCATCCAACCTGGCCTTTCAGGGATGGAGCAGCTACAACTTCCTTGGACAACCTGTTCCAGCGTCTTGTCACCCTCACACTAAAAAGCTTCTTCCTAAATCTCTCCTCTTTCAGTTTAAAACCATTATGCCTTGTCCTCTCACTCCCTGCCCTTGTAACAAGTCCTTCCCCAGCTTTCCTCTAGTTCCCTTCAGGTACTGGAAGACCGCTAAAATCCTGGGTTTTGGACATAAATTACAGAAGATTTCTTCACAAAGCAGTAATAAGCCACTAAATGTCAGAAACCCAAGAGTAATAACTACAGATTTTGAAGTTTCTGAATATTTGCGCACAAAGCTGACATCAATGTCTACTCTTCAAATAAAGAAAACAAAAGCAGAATAACAATGAAAGATTTACAATAAGCTAAATGATATCTCTTTTCCATATTAGAGTTCCATTAAAACAATTCAGCTGGCACTTATTCCAAGGAAAACTAGTTATAGGATTTATGCCTTTCTTGAATATTTTACCAAGAGTCTTCAAAAAATAAACAGCATAGGTTACTTAGGAGAAATCACAAGAATAATGGATTTTATCTATAAAGCAAAATGCTCTCGTAAGTCCTGTTATTTAAACCCCCACGTTTATGCTGCCAATCAAACTGGATAGAAGGCAAGATCCCCAGACTTTTCTTTGTGTCTAGTGCCTCTAACATATGAGAGTCTCATCTTAAAGACAACAGAGAAAAAACAATATTCAAAGAATCATAGAATCTCTGGGGTTGGAAGGGACCTACAAAGGTCATTTAGTCCAACCCCCTGCAGGAAGCAGGGACATCCTCAACTAAGTCAGTTTTGTCCAGCCTCACCTTGAAGATCTCCAGGGATGGGGCCTCAACCACCTCCTTGGGCAACCTGTTCCAGTGTTCAACCACCCACCTGCTGAAGAACTTCTTAACATCCAATTTCAATCTGTCCTTCTCTAATGTGAAGCCATTGCCCCTTGTCCTATCACTCCAGGCCTTCATAAACAGTCCCTCTGCAGCCTTCTTGTGGCCCCCTTCAGGTACTGGAAGGTCACTATCAGGTTCCCCTGGATGAGCCTTCTTTTCTCCAAGCTGAACATGCTGTACTCTGGTTATGAATGTTTGTGTAACAATACAGAATTATCAATTTGCCATCTCCTGTGTAAGGAGTGAGTGCTCAAGACTTGGTCTTTAATTCTTGCATCATTAATCTCCATGCATTAATCTGAAAAGGACAAGTCAGCTTCAGAATACTGTGTGGCTACAACATGCTCAGTTTCAGAACACAACAGCAGCATTCTACTTCTCAGGTGTAGACTTAAGGTACATAAAGTATATGTATATTTATATGTAAGTATATACAAGATATATATAGTGTGTGTGTATATATATAGTATTCCTAAATATTTATTTTATTATGTAATTTGATTTTTCTCAGTTTGAGTAGGACAACGAGCAGTTCATCCCTGTTTAGATACCCACTTACCTAAACTGAAAGCTGTGGCTCTTGAATTTGAAAATTACTAAAGCTCTAAAAAGTAAAAATCTAATGGTTGACGTTTCTTAGGATTTAATTTTGCATGATTTTTAGAAGTTTAATATACACTAGTCTGAACTCAGTGTTGTGCCAGTTAAACAAATGTTTTCCATCAAGTCTATCAAACAGCATCAGAAATCTAGTTTGTCAGAAGAAACTTCCAATCACTACAATACAGTGTTGCCCTCCTACTCCATATCATTTCTATTGTCATTCAGCATTCCTCAACAGATCATCTTTGAGTACATTTTTCTTCAATTACTGCAACAAAAGATCCTTTCAAGTCATATAAAGAGACGCTATTTTCTTCCTGCAGCGAGCATCACTAACAGAAAGCAGCAGTGACACTAAACATTGTATGTGATTGTTATGGAAATGTATTTATCTGTATCTTATTGTCATGGATGCTAAAGGCACACAAACAACATGCAATGATTTATATTGATCTGGAATGACATTTGATGGAAACATTCTGACGTACTGTTTGATAAAAATTAGACTAGTTTCCAAAGCACTGGTTACCCAAGGCATGATTGAGAGACAGATGTATTTCAATATTTAATTCTTTATTTGCATCATCTAATTTAATAGCTTCACTATTAATTAGTGCCACTAATTTAATAACTCCAGCACTCTCAAATCTCTGGCAATTTTTTACCCTGGCCATAGGCCAGGTTTCAGCACTGTTCCAAACTACACAAAAGGACATTTACTGACACGTTACACTAGTTTCTTTTTGCAAGGCCAGGCTGTTTCCTTCAGTCTGCTCTACAGCTGAACACTTTGCTAAAATGGCAGGGTTATGTGCATGTTTTACTTCCCTCAGACATACCCGTGAGTTACATTGATTTATAGAATTAGAAATTGAACCAATTGAATGCTATCACCATAAGGAAAGGCTGAGGGAGCTGGGAGGAGACCGAGGGGTGACCTCATTAATGGTATCAATATGGAAAGGGTGAGTATTAGGAGGACGGAGTCAGGCTCTGTTCAGTAGTGTCCAGTGACAAGACAAGCGGCAACGGGTGCAAGCTGGAACATCTAAACATAAGGGCAAACTATTTTACTATGAGAGTGACAGAGTCCTGAAACAGGCTGCCTAGGGCTATTGTGGCATCTCCTGCTCTGGAGACATCCAAAACCAGCTTGGACTGATTTTGTGTATCCTGATCTACAGAATCCTGCTCTGGTAGTGGGGTTGGACTAGATGTTTCAAGGTCACTTCCAACTCCAAACATTCTGTGATCTGTAGAAGTCATGGGGTAAGGTGAGGTCTGACAGCATATTTGAAAGCCCAGTGCAACACAGACAGTCACATTTCTATTGCCTACCAGTATTCTCCGAGTTTCCACCCTGCTGCTGCTGAGGTCAAAAAAGACATCTCCAGGAGAGTCAGGATATTTTTCCTTCACTTTATTTAACACTCAGTTTTTGAGCTGTCATTTTTTTTCTACTGCCATCTCCCCTGCTACAGACTTAAGAAACCATGAGTCAGGGACTAGCAGGAATAGGCTGTTCAAGAAGAGAAGAGCCAGAAGACAAACACATCAGCCAGGCAGCATCTTCACCAATGCTAGTGCTGCACTTCAGCCAAAAAGAAAAGTGGAGCGTGTCCGGTGACAGCTGTTGGGCTCAGCTAACAGTACAGAGAGTGTCACAACAACCACAGCAACAGGGGAGACTGAGAGTAAGCCCATGGCCAGGGGCAAGTCTGCTAGCCAGGTACCGGCATAGCTGCAACACAGCTGGAGCAAAGCAAACCCAAGGTCTGAAGCACAAAGAAACAGTCCACAGTAAAGCTTCACACAGCTCTGGCTGACACGGCAGCCCAAGCTGCAGCACTTCAAGCACAGACTGCTAAACCTGTACACGGGGTTGATGGGTGTGCGGAGGCCCAATGTGCTGAGTACAGAAGAACAAGGGGTTGTAGCTTTGTTGAGATTTCTTTTGTTACTTCAGTATTACACTGTAGTCAGGCCTTAGGCATAGTTGTAAAGCAGTACAAAAACGTTACGATTACATTCTAAAAACACTCTTCCCATCTCCATTTACTAAAGAAACAGAAAACCAGCACTAATAGAAGAAATCCAGAATGGAAACAGTAGTAATGTGTGGATCACAAGATTGTGCCTGATGCTTCATACAAGGGAAAAAAATCTGTACAGCTGGACATCAGCTGAGATCTGGTCTCAGTTATGCCAACATAAGCAGTCTAAAGACTTTTGTCTATACATCATGGTCATTCTGTTTTCAGGTTTGGCTAGATCATAGAATCACTATGGATTGGAAGGGACCTCGAAAGATCATCTAGTCCAATCCCACTGACACAGCAGGATCACCTAGACCAAGTCACACAGGAACACATCCAGGCAGGTCTTAAACGTCTCCAGAGATGGAGACTCCACAACCACCCTGGGAAGACTGCTCCAGTGCTCCGTCACCCTCACCGTGAAGAAGTTCCTTCTCAAGTTGATGTGGAACCTTCTATGTTCCAGCTTACAACCATTGCCCCTCGTCCTATCACTGCATGACACCGAGAACAGCCCAGCTCCATCCTCCTGACACCCACCCCTCAAATATTTATAGACATTAATAAGATCACCCCTCAGCCGCCTCTTCTCCAAGCTAAAGAGACCCAGCTCCCTCAGCCTCTCCTCATAAGGGAGGTGCTCCACCTCCTTCATCATCTTCGTTGCCCTATGCTGGACTCTCTCCAGCAGCTCCACATCCCTCTTGAACTGAGGAGCCCAGAACTGGACACAATATTCCAGGTGTGGTCTCACCAGGGCAGAGTAGAGGGGGAGAAGAA